>JAEIOK010000093.1:0-26621 GCA_019049475.1 Eueides isabella | reverse complement strand
ACAATTAATGAAGTAACGCTCGTTGGATTTACACGATGAGAATGACGGTTATTTTATTATTTAAGACAACAGATACAACATCAATTACAATAGATAATACAAAGGCAGTTTATAGGTAGTTAGAACATATAAATAGATGTCGCCACTATGTACTGATTTCGTTATAAATTTAACACACTCCCTTAACGAAATAACACTTAATTTTTAAATAATTAAGACATATTGATATTACATAACATCAAACAAATTCAACTTACAATTCAGTGATGCCAAATTGCCTAATAAATTTATAATGCTTCTGAGAACTCAAACTCTTTGTCAAAATGTCCGCAGGCATATCATTAGTGTTTAAATAATCTATTTTTACAATATTATTTTCAACAGCGGTTCTGACAAAGTGAAACCTCACATCAATATGTTTACTTCTCTTATGGAAAACACAATTCTTAGTTAATTTTTGAGCACTTTGATTATCATTTAATAAACATACAGGTGACTCATTCCTACACTTTAACTCTGATAACAAATTTTTTAAATATATGGCTTCCTTAGTTGCTTCACAAATTGCCATATATTCTGCCTCTGTGCTAGACAAGGCTATTGTCAATTGTTTCTTACATTCAAAAGAGATTACACTGCCGGACATCTTAAACATAAAACCAGTATATGATTTTCTATCTATACTATCTGATGCCCAGTCAGCATCTACAAATCCTATTAAATCTAAATCATCTTTTACATATTTCAAGGCAAAATGTTTAGTTTTTTTTTTAAATACTTTAATATTCGTTTTACATGTTTCCAGTGAGTTTCACTGAAACAATTATTAAATTGACTAAGGTAACACACAGCATAAGATATATCTGGACGGGTAAGTATAGACAATAAAGCAAACTTCCTATCAATTGCTGATAAGGATACTGATTCAAACAAACATTTTCCTTCTTAAGCTTCAAATTAACCTCCATAGGTGTACTTACTGGGTTACAATTATTCATATTAAATTTTTTTAACAATTGTTCAACAAACTGTTCTTGATCTACAATTAATACATTATTTTCTTTCCTAACCCTCATACCTAAACAATGTCGAATTTCTCCTAAATCTTTCAACTTAAATTTTGAACTTAACTCAGTCTTTAGGCATTCTGTTTCATTTTACAGTCAGAAAAAATAAAAAAGTCATCAACAAACAGTGCAACAAATATTTTAACTTATCATTCTGCTTAATAAACAAACAAGGCTCATACAGTGACTTTATAAACCCTAAGCTCTTTAAACAATCATCTACCCGCTTGTACCAAGCCCGAGCAGATTGCTTCAAGCCATAAATTGCTCTATTTAATTTTAGAACTTTATTTTCTCTATCATGACATACAAAATTTTCAGGTAGGTTCATATAAACAGTTTCATCTAAATGACCGTTTAAGAATGCTGTGGTAACATCAAGATGAGTTATATCTAAGTTATACTTAACACTTAGCGCAAACAAAAGTCTGAGAGTTGAGTAACGGAGCACTGGAGAAAAAGTTTCTTTGTAGTCTATACCTGCTTTTTGGGTGAAGCCCTTAGCCACCAGACGAGCACGATATCTCACTTTTTCACACTTGTCTAGTTTCTTTTTAAACACCCATTTGCACTTAACCACTGTTGCTTTATCAGGCTTATCCACTACTTCCCATGCTTTATTTTCCTCAAAGGATCCCAGCTCCTCCTCCATAGCTTTACTCCATTCTTGTGATTCTGGACCATTTACAGCCTCTTCATATGTCATCTGGTCTGCATACAGATTAAAATCTTCCACACACATATTACTGTAACCAAACCTTACTGGCTTCTTTCTTATTCTCGTTTCTGATGGTAGTTCAGACATCTCAGTAATATTCTTCAACTCCTTCGATGGTATAGCATCAAGAAACTCTTCTGAAGAACTACTAGCATCTGCCTCTTCGTCTACATAGGTACTATCATGCTTTGATATTACTGTACTAGTAGATTGATCTAAGTCCGAGCTATCTAAGTCTGCTTCTTGCTCCATAGGACTTACTGGAGTCTCTGGATAGTCACAAACTACTGACTGCATCATTCCAGAGTTATCATCAGACTCCATGATGGTAACATCTCTGCTTGTAATCACTTTGTTGGTCACAGGGTTGTACAGTCTATAACCCTTCACATTATCAGCATATCCAACTAGATAATGTTTTTCAGCCTTTTTGTCCCATTTCAAACGTTTTTCCTTAGGGACATGTGCCATTACTGCACTCCCGAATACCCGCAAGTGACTGACATTTGGCTTTCTACCAGTCCATAGTTCAAAAGGTGTTTTCTGATTCAACCCCGAGGCCAGCGATCTATTCTTTAGATATACAGCTGTGTGAACTGCCTCTGCCCAGAACTTTTTCTCTAGTTTTGCATCATACAGCAGACATCTTGCTCTCTCAACTATAGTTCGGTTGAACCGTTCACACATCCCATTCTGTTCCGGACTATAAGTGTTTGTTCTCTGATGCACTATGCCACATTGTTTCAAATAATTCTTAATTTCATTTGAACAAAATTCTGTGCCATTATCAGTCCTTAAAGTCTTAATACTGGAACTCATCTGTTTTTCAACCATATTCTTGAACTCTTTAAAACAAGTAAACACTTCACTTTTACTTTTCAAAAAATGGACAAATGACATCCTGCTATAATCATCTACGAATAACAAGAAGTATCTCGATGAACCAATAGACCTGTTCTCCATAGGGCCACACACATCTGCATGTACAATCTCAAGAACCCTAGTACTTCTGTGACTGCTCCTTGGAAAAGGTAGTCGACTCTGCTTACCCTCACAGCACACTGTGCAATTGTATTTGCTGATATCGGCTTTGTTGTCATACACTAAACCTTCTACAGCACCATTCTTCATTGCATTCATATCTGCACTGTTGATGTGGCCCAGTCTTCTGTGCCACACCATATCTGAGGTTGTTCTAGTAGAAGCGGCTAACACACACATTGACCTGGTGTTAAGTCTGTACACTCCATTCACCAACTCTGCTATGCCAATCAACTCATTCTGCCGATTTCTTATGTAACAATGTTCCTTTTGGAAATTTACTTTGTTACCGTGCTTTATCAGCTGGCTGACAGACAAAAGGTTAGTTGTAAGATCTGGTATACATAACACATCCTTTACGACAACATCATATTCTAAGTCCTGAACAACAGTCGTAATCTGTGTATCTCCTGAGCACAACACAGGCATAGTTGTTTGATTTGCAACTATAATCTCCTTTGTTGTTAGGTTACGCGATGTATTCTTTACGTTTTCCTGGCGTATCATCATGTGATTGCTGGCTCCCGAGTCAATATACCACTCGTCTTTACTGAAACTTCCGTTAAGGAAGACTGCACTAAACGCATTAACTTGCTTTTCCTTTAATTGTGGGCACTGATTTTTATAGTGGCCGGTTTGTTTACATCTATAGCATTTAATCACTTTGACAGTGACAGGTCGATTTGACGTATCTGTTTTGCCAACCTTGCTAAACTTTTTCCGCCGCCAACCGTTCGATAAAAATGCGCTTTCCGTTTCAGTACTGCCAACATTGTCACTCATGTCCATTAGCTTTGTTTTTATGACGTCACTAGAAATGGCGATACCGGAGTGCTCAATAGCCATTATCATTGGCGAAAATTTGTCGGGTAGTCCTGCCAACAATAATGATCCTACCCACTCTTCGTTAATGTCGAAGCCGGTTCCTCTCAATTTATGCGCCGTATCTATTAGCTGAGTTATGTACGCCGTCATTGACTCACAATTATCCAGTCTAATTGAAATAAGACTCCGCAACAAACTGATTCTGCGTGTGAACCCGGAATCATCAAATAGCGATTTTAGCCTCGTCCAAACACCATGCACCGTTTTTTCACACTTGATATGCACGTACAATGATGAATCAATGGTCATTACTAACTTCGCTTTTGCCTTCTGATCTTCAACGCTAGTTGCTGTTTTGTCATCTTTCTTGTTGATATCGACACCTTCCAAAATTAAGAAATTTTCTACGGCGAACGCCCATTCGTCGTAATTCTCACGTCCCTTGAGCTTGGGAACATTTACGATATAACTACTCGCCATTTCAAAGCACAAAACTAATAACTTTTTATAAAATACGCGGGACTGGGCCCATAACCTAATGAAGTAACGCTCGTTGGATTTACACGATGAGAATGACGGTTATTTTATTATTTAAGACAACAGATACAACATCAATTACAATAGATAATACAAAGGCAGTTTATAGGTAGTTAGAACATATAAATAGATGTCGCCACTATGTACTGATTTCGTTATAAATTTAACAACAATTAAACGTTTCAAGACACAACTGTGAAGTATCAATTGAATAACATAAGGTTTTGTTTCGTTTGGGAAAATTAATTCCTGACAAATTTTTACAAGTCCAAAGACCTTAGGTAGATTTCTGTGACATATCACACATTAATATAGGCATTTTCGAAAAACTCGAAGACTACCTAATGAATTTCAACAATGTTGGGGATGATTGATCGGGCTCGTGAAAACCTACCATCTGGTATGAGTGACGTCTGGGTGGGGGCTAATTGCGCGTTTATACTCTGAGAAATCTCAAAAATGGTAAAAATCAGTGTTTCGCGCTAAAATCGCTTGAACCTTAAAAATAAGGCAAGAATGTATATGCACATATGCCGAGCCAACTCATATCTAAGTAACAAAACAAAAATGAACAAAATCCATCAAATATAACTTATTTAAGTTTAAATGAAAATATATTTTTATAAACATAATTTACGTATTAAAATCCAAGTTGATTTCTAGAAAAGTATGTATAAAATTAAGTTTATTTACTGACAAGTAAACGTTTCAAGACACAACTGTGAAGTATCAATTGAATAACATAAGGTTTTGTTTCGTTTGGGAAAATTAATTCCTGACAAATTTTTACAAGTCCAAAGACCTTAGGTAGATTTCTGTGACATATCACACATTAATATAGGCATTTTCGAAAAACTCGAAGACTACCTAATGAATTTCAACAATGTTGGGGATGATTGATCGGGCTCGTGAAAACCTACCATCTGGTATGAGTGACGTCTGGGTGGGGGCTAATTGCGCGTTTATACTCTGAGAAATCTCAAAAATGGTAAAAATCAGTGTTTCGCGCTAAAATCGCTTGAACCTTAAAAATAAGGCAAGAATGTATATGCACATATGCCGAGCCAACTCATATCTAAGTAACAAAACAAAAATGAACAAAATCCATCAAATATAACTTATTTAAGTTTAAATGAAAATATATTTTTATAAACATAATTTACGTATTAAAATCCAAGTTGATTTCTAGAAAAGTATGTATAAAATTAAGTTTATTTACTGACAAGTAAACGTTTCAAGACACAACTGTGAAGTATCAATTGAATAACATAAGGTTTTGTTTCGTTTGGGAAAATTAATTCCTGACAAATTTTTACAAGTCCAAAGACCTTAGGTAGATTTCTGTGACATATCACACATTAATATAGGCATTTTCGAAAAACTCGAAGACTACCTAATGAATTTCAACAATGTTGGGGATGATTGATCGGGCTCGTGAAAACCTACCATCTGGTATGAGTGACGTCTGGGTGGGGGCTAATTGCGCGTTTATACTCTGAGAAATCTCAAAAATGGTAAAAATCAGTGTTTCGCGCTAAAATCGCTTGAACCTTAAAAATAAGGCAAGAATGTATATGCACATATGCCGAGCCAACTCATATCTAAGTAACAAAACAAAAATGAACAAAATCCATCGAATATAACTTATTTAAGTTTAAATGAAAATATATTTTTATAAACATAATTTACGTATTAAAATCCAAGTTGATTTCTAGAAAAGTATGTATAAAATTAAGTTTATTTACTGACAAGTAAACGTTTCAAGACACAACTGTGAAGTATCAATTGAATAACATAAGGTTTTGTTTCGTTTGGGAAAATTAATTCCTGACAAATTTTTACAAGTCCAAAGACCTTAGGTAGATTTCTGTGACATATCACACATTAATATAGGCATTTTCGAAAAACTCGAAGACTACCTAATGAATTTCAACAATGTTGGGGATGATTGATCGGGCTCGTGAAAACCTACCATCTGGTATGAGTGACGTCTGGGTGGGGGCTAATTGCGCGTTTATACTCTGAGAAATCTCAAAAATGGTAAAAATCAGTGTTTCGCGCTAAAATCGCTTGAACCCTTAAAATAAGGCAAGAATGTATATGCACATATGCCGAGCCAACTCATATCTAAGTAACAAAACAAAAATGAACAAAATCCATCGAATATAACTTATTTAAGTTTAAATGAAAAAATATTTTTATAAACATAATTTACATATTAAAATCCAAGTTGATTTCTAGAAAAATATGTATAAAATTAAGTTTATTTACTGACAAATAAACGTTTCAAGACACAACTGTGAAGTATCAATTGAATAACATAAGGTTTTGTTTCGTTTGGGAAAATTAATTCCTGACAAATTTTTACAAGTCCAAAGACCTTAGGTAGATTTCTGTGACATATCACACATTAATATAGGCATTTTCGAAAAACTCGAAGACTACCTAATGAATTTCAACAATGTTGGGGATGATTGATCGGGCTCGTGAAAACCTACCATCTGGTATGAGTGACGTCTGGGTGGGGGCTAATTGCGCGTTTATACTCTGAGAAATCTCAAAAATGGTAAAAATCAGTGTTTCGCGCTAAAATCGCTTGAACCTTAAAATAAGGCAAGAATGTATATGCACATATGCCGAGCCAACTCATATCTAAGTAACAAAACAAAAATGAACAAAATCCATCGAATATAACTTATTTAAGTTTAAATGAAAATATATTTTTATAAACATAATTTACGTATTAAAATCCAAGTTGATTTCTAGAAAAGTATGTATAAAATTAAGTTTATTTACTGACAAGTAAACGTTTCAAGACACAACTGTGAAGTATCAATTGAATAACATAAGGTTTTGTTTCGTTTGGGAAAATTAATTCCTGACAAATTTTTACAAGTCCAAAGACCTTAGGTAGATTTCTGTGACATATCACACATTAATATAGGCATTTTCGAAAAACTCGAAGACTACCTAATGAATTTCAACAATGTTGGGGATGATTGATCGGGCTCGTGAAAACCTACCATCTGGTATGAGTGACGTCTGGGTGGGGGCTAATTGCGCGTTTATACTCTGAGAAATCTCAAAAATGGTAAAAATCAGTGTTTCGCGCTAAAATCGCTTGAACCTTAAAAATAAGGCAAGAATGTATATGCACATATGCCGAGCCAACTCATATCTAAGTAACAAAACAAATATGAACAAAATCCATCAAATATAACTTATTTAAGTTTAAATGAAAATATATTTTTATAAACATAATTTACGTATTAAAATCCAAGTTGATTTCTAGAAAAGTATGTATAAAATTAAGTTTATTTACTGACAAGTAAACGTTTCAAGACACAACTGTGAAGTATCAATTGAATAACATAAGGTTTTGTTTCGTTTGGGAAAATTAATTCCTGACAAATTTTTACAAGTCCAAAGACCTTAGGTAGATTTCTGTGACATATCACACATTAATATAAGCATTTTCGAAAAACTCGAAGACTACCTAATGAATTTCAACAATGTTGGGGATGATTGATCGGGCTCGTGAAAACCTACCATCTGGTATGAGTGACGTCTGGGTGGGGGCTAATTGCGCGTTTATACTCTGAGAAATCTCAAAAATGGTAAAAATCAGTGTTTCGCGCTAAAATCGCTTGAACCTTAAAAATAAGGCAAGAATGTATATGCACATATGCCGAGCCAACTCATATCTAAGTAACAAAACAAAAATGAACAAAATCCATCGAATATAACTTATTTAAGTTTAAATGAAAATATATTTTTATAAACATAATTTACGTATTAAAATCCAAGTTGATTTCTAGAAAAGTATGTATAAAATTAAGTTTATTTACTGACAAATAAACGTTTCAAGACACAACTGTGAAGTATCAATTGAATAACATAAGGTTTTGTTTCGTTTGGGAAAATTAATTCCTGACAAATTTTTACAAGTCCAAAGACCTTAGGTAGATTTCTGTGACATATCACACATTAATATAGGCATTTTCGAAAAACTCGAAGACTACCTAATGAATTTCAACAATGTTGGGGATGATTGATCGGGCTCGTGAAAACCTACCATCTGGTATGAGTGACGTCTGGGTGGGGGCTAATTGCGCGTTTATACTCTAAGAAATCTCAAAAATGGTAAAAATCAGTGTTTCGCGCTAAAATCGCTTGAACCTTAAAAATATGACAAGAATGTACATACACATATGCCGATCTAACTCATATCTAAGTAACAAAACAAAAATGAACAAAATCTATCGAATATAACTGACTTAAGTTTAAATGAAAAAAATATTTTTATAAACATAATTTACGTATTAAAATCCAAGTTGTTTTCTAGACAAATATGTATAAAATTAAGTTTATTTACTGACAAGTAAAGGTTTCAAGACACAACTGTAAAGTATCAATTGAATAACATAAGGTTTTGTTTCGTTTGGGAAAATTAATTCCTGACAAATTTTTACAAGTCCAAAGACCTTAGGTAGATTTCTGTGACATATCACAAATTAATATAGGCATTTTCGAAAAACTCGAAGACTACCTAATTAATTTCAACAATGTGGGGATGATTGATCGGGCTCGTGAAAACCTACCATCTGGTATGAGTGACGTCTGGGTGGGGGCTAATTGCGCGTTTATACTCTGAGAAATTTCAAAAATGGTAAAAATCAGTGTTTCGCGCTAAAATCGCTTGAACCTTAAAAATAAGGCAAGAATGTATATGCACATATGCCGAGCCAACTCATATCTAAGTAACAAAACAAAAATGAACAAAATCCATCAAATATAACTTATTTAAGTTTAAATGAAAAAATATTTTTATAAACATAATTTACGTATTAAAATCCAAGTTGATTTCTAGAAAAGTATGTATAAAATTAAGTTTATTTACTGACAAGTTACGTTAGCTACAGCCAGAAGGTCGAAAAAAAACCAAAAACTATTTAAACTTATTTAATTAATTAAAAGTAATTACATTTAACTTATTATTTAAATTAAAGTAAGACCTACTCGATGTAAGTTCTAATAATTAATGATCCAGAAAATACAATAAAAATATAATTCACAAATTACAATTATGCATTTCTCACGCCGATGATGTCAACACTTAACACTGTTCACATGGAAGGAATTTCTATATCAGCAGTTCTCTAGAGGAATGTATACGTAACTCCTCCACCCTCAGATCAGCAACTATTTTAGAACATTGAGATAAAATGTGGCTGGCATCTTGCTGCGCTCTCCTGATGTCCCTGCTCCATCCAACTGTTCACTTATATTATCATTAGTATTTGAAGTTGTATCTTCATTATGTTTTCGATTTTTCGGAAACTTATAACGATAGGTTGCGATGCCTATAATAAGTGCACCTGCACTTAACATGAAAACGTATAAAGGTATTGTAGTATGATAAAATGTATCTGAATGTAACTTATCTAGTAGCATTGGTTTTTCTTGAATAATTTTCTCTTGAATGCTATGAAGTTCTTGTAAATCTATTGACTTTACATTGAAATGAGTAGGAAATTTATCTTGATATACTGCATTGAACGATATTTGCATCAATTTAAGTGGCTGACCCCTTACTTCATCACTGTCATTTATGATGGTGAATTCTGTAGTTTTTATATAACATTTCACAGGAATAGTCATTAAATAGCTGCCCTGGAGTGATGTGAATTCCTTTCTGTCGCAGACTAACTGTACTTTACTGAGATGCGGAAAGGATAGCACATAATGTTGGTCATCAAGCTTTTCCATTGGTACCTTTGTTAAATTTATTGAAGTGTACTGACATAAATCGTTTAAAACTTGATTAACAATAAGTTGCTGCACGCAGTCGGGATCTGCACGAACACGTTGATTTACTTCCTTTTCACAAAGATACCAGTTTTTGATCTTCGGACATTCAGTCTCCATGTACAAGAACAAGTTCTCTTTAATCGCTATGAAAGGATATAGAGGTATAAGGATATTTTGGACTTTGTTAGGTACGATGGAAAGTTTATAGAGATCGTAGATATCTGTGGAAACTATTGGAAATTTAAAAATTACTACTATTTGCTTTTCTGTATAATAACAGCCTGGTTTTATAATATCGTAATATTCTCTTAATTCTAAGTCTATAATTTGATCTTTATCATATATACTTCTTAATTTATCTATCATTAATTTTAAAACACTTATCTCTATCATAGAATGGTGAGTAGTAGAAATACGAGCAAAAGCTAACATATTTTCTATCCTAATTAACTCGGCCATTAAATCTTCTATATTTTCTCCTGTTATTACCAAAAGTTGAGCAAATTTTGCATACTTAATTAAACTATTTTCCTTATAGATACTTGAGTTTAAAATGAGTTCTAAAGTGTTATTAATGTTAATTTGATTTTGAACTAATTGAGTAAGTATACTATTATGTTTCGACATCCATTCCTTACTTAAGCTAACATGATTATTAAACTCGGATACAATTTTGTCCTGATTATTTTCTAATAACTTTATTGCGTTATTATAATTTAAAGCATCTTTATAATCTAAGTTTCCTGTAATACTTTTAATTAAGGAACCCAAGCCGTCTACAAGACCCCTTTTGGCACGACTTGGTTCTAGTGACTTGAGTTGGTCAGAGACCTTACGAAGCTTTTCAGTAAGATAATTTATTTGTAGTTCATAAAGTAGGTAAGTTTCATTGTATAAAAGGTTTTGAAGTCTGTCCAACTGGGTCATTACAAGTTCTATTTTGTCCTC
Source organism: Eueides isabella (assembly GCA_019049475.1). Classification (NCBI taxonomy): domain Eukaryota; kingdom Metazoa; phylum Arthropoda; class Insecta; order Lepidoptera; family Nymphalidae; genus Eueides; species Eueides isabella. The sequence continues at coordinate 15,674 of JAEIOK010000093.1, read as the reverse complement.
TATATAATCTAATTTAATATATTGTAGGAAAGTATGATAGTGGGTCGTCAGTCTTATTGGTCCAAGTTTGTAAGGTAACAGTCCAGGTCCATCATCTAAGCTCTCAAGTTTTATCTCGGAGGGATTCACCGCGCGGATTGTCAGCATTACCAGTACTGTCCTGTAACAAGTTAGCTCCTTTAGGAACTCGTTTTAGGCGAGATTTGGCTACAGGACCACGTTTTCTAGAGGTATATATGTGAATCGGTAAATCAGCTAAAACTGTGTCCTGCGTATAACGTGGAGCGATCTTTTGACGACTAGCAAGAGGGTTTCTTATAAAGATTTGTTGTTGAGGTGCATACTCTACTTCTGGTTCGCGATTTTTATTTCTATTATCTATTAAAGTTTTACGGTTCTCAAGGGATGTACTATTTATAATTTCATATACTTTCCTCATGCTTTCTTTATGATTAATAACGTATTGCTGTAGTAAGTGTTGGGTAAAGTCTATGTCATGACAGTCTCTTGGGTCAAAGTGTCCATTCAATAAAGCAAAGGGCCTACATTTAGTAAAACTGTGTATAGAGCTGTTATAAGCTAAAATAGCATATGACATAAGATTAACTATAGGTTCGTCCTTATGTTGTATCTTTAAGATTCGTAAATGTTCTAGTAGAGTTGAGTGAAAACGCTCAATATTACCGTTATCATTAGGGGAGTGAGCTAGGATTCTATGATGGTTAATATTATGTAGTCTTGTAAATTCTGAAAATAATTGATTCGTGAATTCCGTTCCGTTGTCAGTTACTATTGTCATAGGTACACCATGGTGCGTACAAAATTTTAATAAAGCTTGTAAGATACTAACTGCTGTTCCGTCACGCAAATGATAGGCTTGCCCATATTTAGTGAAAACATCTATAAAAGTTATGTATTTTTCATTCTGTACTGTGAATAAATCAATATGAATAATCTCAAAAGGTTTACTAGCTGGAGGTACAACGTTAAATTGGGGTCTTATTGGGTTTCTATCATACTTAGCTTGACCACAAATCGTGCATTCGTTTATAAATTTAGAAATATGTTCCTTCATATTAGGCCAGTAATATTTTCGAGATAAAGCAAGATAACATTCATTTATTCCGCGGTGATTAGTTTTACCATTATGATAGTGAGATATAATTTCCTGTTGGCGTAAATAGTCTCTTATATTTTCCATTTCAAATTTAGCTAAAACAAGGTTTAGAGATGAACTTTTAAATTTGTCTTGAATAATAGGGATAATAGAATACATTGCAAGGGGTGGATTAATAAGGATACCAGTTTTTATTTTTGGATTAACATATTCTTTAATAGAGTTAATAACATCTTCTTCAAGATTGCTTTCTAATAATTGTATAGAGGTTCGTGTATGGTTATCGAAAGGTTTAGTCACTATCGGTTTTCGTTTAACGTCGCTAACTACTGTAAAACATATTTGTCTACTAAATCTATTCAGAGGGTCATCAGTTATTGGTATGTTTAATATGGGATTTTCTTTATCAGAATGTACTGTGTCAGTCGAAGAGTTTGATAGAAGTGGTACGTGTTCAGAGGGATTTCCTAACAAAGAGTTTAGTTCGTCAATTTCTTCAATTAAAGTTTTAGTTTCCTCGTTATGGATCTCTATTCGCGATAGGGCGTCAGCGTTGGTATTCATTTTTCCTTTTTTATATATTACTGTAAAATCATATTCGCTAAGTTTTAGTCGCCATCTAGTGAGACGTGAGTTTGGTTCTTTCAAATTCATCATCCACTGTAGAGGCCTATGGTCTGTCAGTATTTTAAACTTTCGTCCGAAAAGGTATGGCCTAAAATATTTAGTTGCCCACACTATGGCAAGAAGTTCTTTTTCGATCGTGCTATAATTAATTTCACTATCGTTTAAAGTTCGGGATGCATAGCATATGGGTCTGTCAGCTCCTATTGGACCCTGAGATAGGATGGCTCCAATAGCTAAATTCGATGCGTCAGTTGTCAAGTTAAAGTCTTTAGAGAAGTCTGGGTATTGAAGGATGGGATCGTTTGTTAAGAGAGTTTTACATTTTTCAAAACATCTTAAGTATTCAGTATCAAGTGTAATCTTTTTACCTTTCTTTAAGCATTGAGTGAGGGGTTTCGTAATACGGGCAAAATCTGGAATAAATTTACGATAGTAACCAAGAAGTCCTAAAAATTGTTTTATCTCTTTAGCTGTTTTTGGTACAGGATATTTTTTGATAGCGGAGATCTTATCTGGGTTTGGTTTTATACCATCCTTACTAATTATGTGTCCAAGGTAAGCTGTTTCCAGTTTAAGAAACTCAGACTTATCCATTTGGATCTTAAAATTAGACTCACGGAGTCTTTGAAATACTTTTTCTAAATTATTTATGTGCTCTTGTAAAGATGTACTGAAAACTATAATGTCGTCTAGGTACACAAGACATATTTCATTTTGTAAGCCTCGTAAAACATTGTCCATTACCCTCTGAAAAGTGGAGGGTGAGTTTTTCAATCCCATGGGCATACGAAGGAACTCGAAATGACCGTGCTCTACGTTAAATGCAGTTTTAGAAATATCTTGAGGGTCCATTTCTACCTGGTAAAAACCGCTCGCTAAATCTAGAGTGGTAAAGTAGTTGCATTTCCCTAACTTGTCCAGTACGTCGTTGATGTTAGGTATAGGATATTTGTCGTCTATGGTTTTCTCATTTAATTTTCGAAAGTCAACTACAAGTCGCCACTTTTGTTTACCGGAGGCATCAGTTTTTTTTGGTACTATCCAAATTGGTGAACTCCAGGCAGAGTCAGAGGGTCTTATTATACCTTGGTTTAACATTTTTGTAATTTGGTCCCTAACCTCTTGTCTATGTACGAAAGGGTAACGGTAATTTTTCGCATGTACGGGAATTTCGTCAGTCGTCCTAATTCTGTGTTTAATTTTATTAGTAAAAGTTAATGCTTCACCTTCAATATAAAAAACATCCGAATACTTAGAGCAGAGGGCAATAAGATTTGTTTTTTCTTCATTATTTAAATGGTTAGTTCGTAATCGCGATATTACGTCTTGTCTGCGTGTCATATATCGAGTGCAAGTGTCCTCAATATTAAATAATTCAGCACTTGCCGGTCGGTGGAGAGATAGTATGATGTCATTTGGTGTCGGATTCTCTACTTCTAAGTAACCTCGGTTATTAGTTACGGTGGTGATACAATCGTGAATAATGCAATTACAAATTAATTGTTCTTTAACAAAAACTTCGCCATCTCGGGAATTTATGGGGATACGAATTATTTTCGAGGTCCCGGCTGGTATTATATCTTCGTAAAGATTAACATTACGAGAATTATACATGCTAATAGGATTCGAAGCAGAGCGCGTAGTTAAAAGTCCGTCCTTTAAATCGATTTTTGCTTCCCATTTTGCTAACAAGTCTAGTCCTATAAGTCCGTCAAAATAGTCGTGAAAATTGTATATGAATAATTTCATATTTCCAGGGTCCTTGAACTCTTCAAAGCATGGTAAAGTTATAGAATACTCATTTCTACTAACTGTATGTACATTTGTGACTTCAAATGGGTCATAATTGAGGGGGATATGTGAAAAATATTTCATTACAGCACTGGGGCTAATAAAAGACTGGTTTGCGCCAGTGTCTATTAAAAATTTAAGTGGGGGATTGTTCATTTGAATGTAGGGAAGTTGTCTCTGCGTCTGTAAATTTAAGTCTATTTTGGTTTGATAGATATCTCTTTTGACCGAAAATCCTGATCTAAAACATTGGGATCTAGTAGCGGTTCAGATTCATTTAACAAGTTGTCATCCTTCGTGTTATCATATGTAGTTAGATTATTATCGCAAAAGTCGGGTTTGTAGTCGTTGTTATAGACATCAAAATCGTGATAGTAACTGTACTCTGGGTCGTAATAATATTCGGGATAAGTAAAATACATATTGTCATAAGGCAAACATTCGTTCATGTTCATTTCGCGTGCTTTCAAATAATTTGTGGGTGGCGGATTACCCGATTTTCGCCAGTCATGTCCAGTCATCATGGTATGTGGTAAAGGTCTGGGGGTAAAACTTTGAACTCCACTCATAGGTCTAGGCATAGAATTTTGAGTTGGATTATTTCTATACGGCAATCGGAAAACGTTACTATGTGGATTATAATTGGGGGGTGGTGCGCTAAACATTTGTTGCGTTCTTGTGTGCATAGGAACACTATGTTGGGGTTGGTTGCGATTAAAATTAAATCTAAATGGTTGTGGTTGTGGAACAGGGCGTTGTCCTACAGGGGTTGGAGAGTTAAAAACTGGGGGTTGATAACTATGTAGTCTAGGGGGTGAAAACGGTATAAGGTTTGGTTTAGGATTTGACTGTAGTTTTTGTCCGTCAGTACGTTGCTGTAAATATATAACATTTAATTCCTCTTGCACATATTCAAGAGCTTTTTCTATACTTTCGGGTCGCATGCAACGAATTCGTGACCCTAAGGGCTCCTTTAAGCCGCGTACAAATGCTTATGTAGTCGTAACTTTCTTATAAAGATCACGTTTAGCTTCTACTGTAGTTGGTACAGGTTCATGTAATGTAACGTAGGTCATTATCGTACTGAATAGCGTCTGACAGTGGCTATAAAATTCTTGGGGAGATTTATTTCCCTGTACGGCCAAAGAAAGGTCATTATATAAGGCTGTTTCGTCGCGTTGATCAGAAAAATTATTAATTAATGAAGTTCTTATACCCAGCCAACTATCTGGTATACCATTAGAATTTATTGTAGAAGCGGCATTACCCGTAATTTTATTTAGTATCCCGTTTAATAAACATAAGTTAGATAATTCACTACCCGGCGTACTATTCAAATATTGCGTTACAATTTGATCACAAATATTAATAAATCTAGTTAATACATTAGGGTTTCCGTCAAATTCCGGCACTATCCTAAGAACTTTATAAATGTTATCAAGATCTTGAGCCATATTAAATTTTTCGTTAAATAAAAATTCAAAATAATTTCCTAAATTTAAATCTCTATTACTATCTAAACTACGATTTCGGGCCTGCTGCGATGCAGATTCCCGTCTATAAACTCTAGGATGAAAAATTTTGGAAAGGAATTACAACTAGGACAGAGCAACACGAGAATAGTTCAAATGTACTCACATAAATTTCATTTCTGGTTTCTCTTCGTGAATCGAAGTCTGGATTCTCCTCCCGGTTCTGCAGCTGGTCCGTAGGTTCAGGATACTATCGATGACCTAACAGTCCCTACTCTAGTATCCTACCGACTGCGCCAGTTACGTTAGCTACAGCCAGAAGGTCGAAAAAAAACTATTAAACTTATTAAAAACTATTTAAACTTATTTAATTAATTAAAAATAATTACATTTAACTTATTATTTAAATTAAAGTAAGACCTACTCGATGTAAGTTCTAATAATTAATGATCCAGAAAATACAATAAAAATATAATTCACAAATTACAATTATGCATTTCTCACGCCGATGATGTCAACACTTAACACTGTTCACATGGAAGGAATTTCTATATCAGCAGTTCTCTAGGGGAATGTATACGTAACTCGTTTCAAGACACAACTGTGAAGTATCAATTGAATAACATAAGGTTTTGTTTCGTTTGGGATAATTAATTCCTGACAAATTTTTACAAGTCCAAAGACCTTAGGTAGATTTCTGTGACATATCACACATTAATATAGGCATTTTCGAAAAATTTGAAGACTACCTAATGAATTTCAACAATGTTGGGGATGATTGATCGGGCTCGTGAAAACCTACCATCTGGTATGAGTGACGTCTGGGTGGGGGCTAATTGCGCGTTTATACTCTGAGAAATCTCAAAAATGGTAAAAATTTGTGTTTCGCGCTAAAATCGCTTGAACCCTTAAAATAAGGCAAGAATGTATATGCACATATGCCGAGCCAACTCATATCTAAGTAACAAAACAAAAATGAACAAAATCCATCGAATATAACTTATTTAAGTTTAAATGAAAATATATTTTTATAAACATAATTTACATATTAAAATCCAAGTTGATTTCTAGAAAAGTATGTATAAAATTAAGTTTATTTACTGACAAATAAACGTTTCAAGACACAACTGTGAAGTATCAATTGAATAACATAAGGTTTTGTTTCGTTTGGGAAAATTAATTCCTGACAAATTTTTACAAGTCCAAAGACCTTAGGTAGATTTCTGTGACATATCACACATTAATATAGGCATTTTCGAAAAACTCGAAGACTACCTAATGAATTTCAACAATGTTGGGGATGATTGATCGGGCTCGTGAAAACCTACCATCTGGTATGAGTGACGTCTGGGTGGGGGCTAATTGCGCGTTTATACTCTGAGAAATCTCAAAAATGGTAAAAATCAGTGTTTCGCGCTAAAATCGCTTGAACCTTAAAAATAAGGCAAGAATGTATATGCACATATGCCGAGCCAACTCATATCTAAGTAACAAAACAAAAATGAACAAAATCCATCGAATATAACTTATTTAAGTTTAAATGAAAATATATTTTTATAAACATAATTTACGTATTAAAATCCAAGTTGATTTCTAGAAAAGTATGTATAAAATTAAGTTTATTTACTGACAAATAAACGGTTTTAAGACACAACTGTGAAGTATCAATTGAATAACATAAGGTTTTGTTTCGTTTGGGAAAATTAATTCCTGACAAATTTTTACAAGTCCAAAGACCTTAAGTAGATTTCTGTGACATATCACACATTAATATAGGCATTTTCGAAAAACTCGAAGACTACCTAATGAATTTCAACAATGTTGGGGATGATTGATCGGGCTCGTGAAAACCTACCATCTGGTATGAGTGACGTCTGGGTGGGGGCTAATTGCGCGTTTATACTCTGAGAAATCTCAAAAATGGTAAAAATCAGTGTTTCGCGCTAAAATCGCTTGAACCTTAAAAATAAGGCAAGAATGTATATGCACATATGCCGAGCCAACTCATATCTAAGTAACAAAACAAAAATGAACAAAATCCATCGAATATAACTTATTTAAGTTTAAATGAAAATATATTTTTATAAACATAATTTACGTATTAAAATCCAAGTTGTTTTCTAGAAAAGTATGTATAAAATTAAGTTTATTTACTGACAAATAAACGTTTTAAGACACAACTGTGAAGTATCAATTGAATAACATAAGGTTTTGTTTCGTTTGGGAAAATTAATTCCTGACAAATTTTTACAAGTCCAAAGACCTTAGGTAGATTTCTGTGACATATCACACATTAATATAGGCATTTTCGAAAAACTCGAAGACTACCTAATGAATTTCAACAATGTTGGGGATGATTGATCGGGCTCGTGAAAACCTACCATCTGGTATGAGTGACGTCTGGGTGGGGGCTAATTGCGCGTTTATACTCTGAGAAATCTCAAAAATGGTAAAAATCAGTGTTTCGCGCTAAAATCGCTTGAACCTTAAAAATAAGGCAAGAATGTATATGCACATATGCCGAGCCAACTCATATCTAAGTAACAAAACAAAAATGAACAAAATCCATCGAATATAACTTATTTAAGTTTAAATGAAAATATATTTTTATAAACATAATTTACGTATTAAAATCCAAGTTGATTTCTAGAAAAGTATGTATAAAATTAAGTTTATTTACTGACAAGTAAACGTTTCAAGACACAACTGTGAAGTATCAATTGAATAACATAAGGTTTTGTTTCGTTTGGGAAAATTAATTCCTGACAAATTTTTACAAGTCCAAAGACCTTAGGTAGATTTCTGTGACATATCACACATTAATATAGGCATTTTCGAAAAACTCGAAGACTACCTAATGAATTTCAACAATGTTGGGGATGATTGATCGGGCTCGTGAAAACCTACCATCTGGTATGAGTGACGTCTGGGTGGGGGCTAATTGCGCGTTTATACTCTGAGAAATCTCAAAAATGGTAAAAATCAGTGTTTCGCGCTAAAATCGCTTGAACCTTAAAAATAAGGCAAGAATGTATATGCACATATGCCGAGCCAACTCATATCTAAGTAACAAAACAAAAATGAACAAAATCCATCGAATATAACTTATTTAAGTTTAAATGAAAATATATTTTTATAAACATAATTTACGTATTAAAATCCAAGTTGATTTCTAGAAAAGTATGTATAAAATTAAGTTTATTTACTGACAAGTAAACGTTTCAAGACACAACTGTGAAGTATCAATTGAATAACATAAGGTTTTGTTTCGTTTGGGAAAATTAATTCCTGACAAATTTTTACAAGTCCAAAGACCTTAGGTAGATTTCTGTGACATATCACACATTAATATAGGCATTTTCGAAAAACTCGAAGACTACCTAATGAATTTCAACAATGTTGGGGATGATTGATCGGGCTCGTGAAAACCTACCATCTGGTATGAGTGACGTCTGGGTGGGGGCTAATTGCGCGTTTATACTCTGAGAAATCTCAAAAATGGTAAAAATCAGTGTTTCGCGCTAAAATCGCTTGAACCTTAAAAATAAGGCAAGAATGTATATGCACATATGCCGAGCCAACTCATATCTAAGTAACAAAACAAAAATGAACAAAATCCATCGAATATAACTTATTTAAGTTTAAATGAAAATATATTTTTATAAACATAATTTACGTATTAAAATCCAAGTTGATTTCTAGAAAAGTATGTATAAAATTAAGTTTATTTACTGACAAATAAACGTTTCAAGACACAACTGTGAAGTATCAATTGAATAACATAAGGTTTTGTTTCGTTTGGGAAAATTAATTCCTGACAAATTTTTACAAGTCCAAAGACCTTAGGTAGATTTCTGTGACATATCACACATTAATATAGGCATTTTCGAAAAACTCGAAGACTACCTAATGAATTTCAACAATGTTGGGGATGATTGATCGGGCTCGTGAAAACCTACCATCTGGTATGAGTGACGTCTGGGTGGGGGCTAATTGCGCGTTTATACTCTGAGAAATCTCAAAAATGGTAAAAATCAGTGTTTCGCGCTAAAATCGCTTGAACCTTAAAATAAGGCAAGAATGTATATGCACATATGCCGAGCCAACTCATATCTAAGTAACAAAACAAAAATGAACAAAATCCATCGAATATAACTTATTTAAGTTTAAATGAAAATATATTTTTATAAACATAATTTACGTATTAAAATCCAAGTTGATTTCTAGAAAAGTATGTATAAAATTAAGTTTATTTACTGACAAGTAAACGTTTCAAGACACAACTGTGAAGTATCAATTGAATAACATAAGGTTTTGTTTCGTTTGGGAAAATTAATTCCTGACAAATTTTTACAAGTCCAAAGACCTTAGGTAGATTTCTGTGACATATCACACATTAATATAGGCATTTTCGAAAAACTCGAAGACTACCTAATGAATTTCAACAATGTTGGGGATGATTGATCGGGCTCGTGAAAACCTACCATCTGGTATGAGTGACGTCTGGGTGGGGGCTAATTGCGCGTTTATACTCTGAGAAATCTCAAAAATGGTAAAAATCAGTGTTTCGCGCTAAAATCGCTTGAACCTTAAAAATAAGGCAAGAATGTATATGCACATATGCCGAGCCAACTCATATCTAAGTAACAAAACAAAAATGAACAAAATCCATCGAATATAACTTATTTAAGTTTAAATGAAAATATATTTTTATAAACATAATTTACGTATTAAAATCCAAGTTGATTTCTAGAAAAGTATGTATAAAATTAAGTTTATTTACTGACAAGTAAACGTTTCAAGACACAACTGTGAAGTATCAATTGAATAACATAAGGTTTTGTTTCGTTTGGGAAAATTAATTCCTGACAAATTTTTACAAGTCCAAAGACCTTAGGTAGATTTCTGTGACATATCACACATTAATATAGGCATTTTCGAAAAACTCGAAGACTACCTAATGAATTTCAACAATGTTGGGGATGATTGATCGGGCTCGTGAAAACCTACCATCTGGTATGAGTGACGTCTGGGTGGGGGCTAATTGCGCGTTTATACTCTGAGAAATCTCAAAAATGGTAAAAATCAGTGTTTCGCGCTAAAATCGCTTGAACCTTAAAAATAAGGCAAGAATGTATATGCACATATGCCGAGCCAACTCATATCTAAGTAACAAAACAAAAATGAACAAAATCCATCGAATATAACTTATTTAAGTTTAAATGAAAATATATTTTTATAAACATAATTTACGTATTAAAATCCAAGTTGATTTCTAGAAAAGTATGTATAAAATTAAGTTTATTTACTGACAAATAAACGTTTCAAGACACAACTGTGAAGTATCAATTGAATAACATAAGGTTTTGTTTCGTTTGGGAAAATTAATTCCTGACAAATTTTTACAAGTCCAAAGACCTTAGGTAGATTTCTGTGACATATCACACATTAATATAGGCATTTTCGAAAAACTCGAAGACTACCTAATGAATTTCAACAATGTTGGGGATGATTGATCGGGCTCGTGAAAACCTACCATCTGGTATGAGTGACGTCTGGGTGGGGGCTAATTGCGCGTTTATACTCTGAGAAATCTCAAAAATGGTAAAAATCAGTGTTTCGCGCTAAAATCGCTTGAACCTTAAAAATAAGGCAAGAATGTATATGCACATATGCCGAGCCAACTCATATCTAAGTAACAAAACAAAAATGAACAAAATCCATCGAATATAACTTATTTAAGTTTAAATGAAAATATATTTTTATAAACATAATTTACGTATTAAAATCCAAGTTGATTTCTAGAAAAGTATGTATAAAATTAAGTTTATTTACTGACAAGTAAACGTTTCAAGACACAACTGTGAAGTATCAATTGAATAACATAAGGTTTTGTTTCGTTTGGGAAAATTAATTCCTGACAAATTTTTACAAGTCCAAAGACCTTAGGTAGATTTCTGTGACATATCACACATTAATATAGGCATTTTCGAAAAACTCGAAGACTACCTAATGAATTTCAACAATGTTGGGGATGATTGATCGGGCTCGTGAAAACCTACCATCTGGTATGAGTGACGTCTGGGTGGGGGCTAATTGCGCGTTTATACTCTGAGAAATCTCAAAAATGGTAAAAATCAGTGTTTCGCGCTAAAATCGCTTGAACCTTAAAAATAAGGCAAGAATGTATATGCACATATGCCGAGCCAACTCATATCTAAGTAACAAAACAAAAATGAACAAAATCCATCAAATATAACTTATTTAAGTTTAAATGAAAATATATTTTTATAAACATAATTTACGTATTAAAATCCAAGTTGATTTCTAGAAAAGTATGTATAAAATTAAGTTTATTTACTGACAAGTAAACGTTTCAAGACACAACTGTGAAGTATCAATTGAATAACATAAGGTTTTGTTTCGTTTGGGAAAATTAATTCCTGACAAATTTTTACAAGTCCAAAGACCTTAGGTAGATTTCTGTGACATATCACACATTAATATAGGCATTTTCGAAAAACTCGAAGACTACCTAATGAATTTCAACAATGTTGGGGATGATTGATCGGGCTCGTGAAAACCTACCATCTGGTATGAGTGACGTCTGGGTGGGGGCTAATTGCGCGTTTATACTCTGAGAAATCTCAAAAATGGTAAAAATCAGTGTTTCGCGCTAAAATCGCTTGAACCTTAAAAATAAGGCAAGAATGTATATGCACATATGCCGAGCCAACTCATATCTAAGTAACAAAACAAAAATGAACAAAATCCATCGAATATAACTTATTTAAGTTTAAATGAAAATATATTTTTATAAACATAATTTACGTATTAAAATCCAAGTTGATTTCTAGAAAAGTATGTATAAAATTAAGTTTATTTACTGACAAGTAAACGTTTCAAGACACAACTGTGAAGTATCAATTGAATAACATAAGGTTTTGTTTCGTTTGGGAAAATTAATTCCTGACAAATTTTTACAAGTCCAAAGACCTTAGGTAGATTTCTGTGACATATCACACATTAATATAGGCATTTTCGAAAAACTCGAAGACTACCTAATGAATTTCAACAATGTTGGGGATGATTGATCGGGCTCGTGAAAACCTACCATCTGGTATGAGTGACGTCTGGGTGGGGGCTAATTGCGCGTTTATACTCTGAGAAATCTCAAAAATGGTAAAAATCAGTGTTTCGCGCTAAAATCGCTTGAACCCTTAAAATAAGGCAAGAATGTATATGCACATATGCCGAGCCAACTCATATCTAAGTAACAAAACAAAAATGAACAAAATCCATCGAATATAACTTATTTAAGTTTAAATGAAAAAATATTTTTATAAACATAATTTACGTATTAAATTCCAAGTTGATTTCTAGAAAAGTATGTATAAAATTAAGTTTATTTACTGACAAATAAACGTTTCAAGACACAACTGTGAAGTATCAATTGAATAACATAAGGTTTTGTTTCGTTTGGGAAAATTAATTCCTGACAAATTTTTACAAGTCCAAAGACCTTAGGTAGATTTCTGTGACATATCACACATTAATATAGGCATTTTCGAAAAACTCGAAGACTACCTAATGAATTTCAACAATGTTGGGGATGATTGATCGGGCTCGTGAAAACCTACCATCTGGTATGAGTGACGTCTGGGTGGGGGCTAATTGCGCGTTTATACGCTGAGAAATCTCAAAAATGGTAAAAATCAGTGTTTCGCGCTAAAATCGCTTGAACCCTTAAAATAAGGCAAGAATGTATATGCACATATGCCGAGCCAACTCATATCTAAGTAACAAAACAAAAATGAACAAAATCCATCGAATATAACTTATTTAAGTTTAAATGAAAATATATTATTATAAACATAATTTACGTATTAAAATCCAAGTTGATTTCTAGAAAAGTATGTATAAAATTAAGTTTATTTACTGACAAGTAAACGTTTCAAGACACAACTGTGAAGTATCAATTGAATAACATAAGGTTTTGTTTCGTTTGGGAAAATTAATTCCTGACAAATTTTTACAAGTCCAAAGACCTTAGGTAGATTTCTGTGACATATCACACATTAATATAGGCATTTTCGAAAAACTCGAAGACTACCTAATGAATTTCAACAATGTTGGGGATGATTGATCGGGCTCGTGAAAACCTACCATCTGGTATGAGTGACGTCTGGGTGGGGGCTAATTGCGCGTTTATACTCTGAGAAATCTCAAAAATGGTAAAAATCAGTGTTTCGCGCTAAAATCGCTTGAACCTTAAAAATAAGGCAAGAATGTATATGCACATATGCCGAGCCAACTCATATCTAAGTAACAAAACAAAAATGAACAAAATCCATCGAATATAACTTATTTAAGTTTAAATGAAAAATATTTTTATAAACATAATTTACGTATTAAAATCCAAGTTGATTTCTAGAAAAGTATGTATAAAATTAAGTTTATTTACTGACAAATAAACGTTTCAAGACACAACTGTGAAGTATCAATTGAATAACATAAGGTTTTGTTTCGTTTGGGAAAATTAATTCCTGACAAATTTTTACAAGTCCAAAGACCTTAGGTAGATTTCTGTGACATATCACACATTAATATAGGCATTTTCGAAAAACTCGAAGACTACCTAATGAATTTCAACAATGTTGGGGATGATTGATCGGGCTCGTGAAAACCTACCATCTGGTATGAGTGACGTCTGGGTGGGGGCTAATTGCGCGTTTATACTCTGAGAAATCTCAAAAATGGTAAAAATCAGTGTTTCGCGCTAAAATCGCTTGAACCTTAAAATAAGGCAAGAATGTATATGCACATATGCCGAGCCAACTCATATCTAAGTAACAAAACAAAAATGAACAAAATCCATCGAATATAACTTATTTAAGTTTAAATGAAAATATATTTTTATAAACATAATTTACGTATTAAAATCCAAGTTGATTTCTAGAAAAGTATGTATAAAATTAAGTTTATTTACTGACAAATAAACGTTTCAAGACACAACTGTGAAGTATCAATTGAATAACATAAGATTTTGTTTCGTTTGGGAAAATTAATTCCTGACAAATTTTTACAAGTCCAAAGACCTTAGGTAGATTTCTGTGACATATCACACATTAATATAGGCATTTTCGAAAAACTCGAAGACTACCTAATGAATTTCAACAATGTTGGGGATGATTGATCGGGCTCGTGAAAACCTACCATCTGGTATGAGTGACGTCTGGGTGGGGGCTAATTGCGCGTTTATACTCTGAGAAATCTCAAAAATGGTAAAAATCAGTGTTTCGCGCTAAAATCGCTTGAACCTTAAAAATAAGGCAAGAATGTATATGCACATATGCCGAGCCAACTCATATCTAAGTAACAAAACAAAAATGAACAAAATCCATCGAATATAACTTATTTAAGTTTAAATGAAAATATATTTTATAAACATAATTTACGTATTAAAATCCAAGTTGATTTCTAGAAAAGTATGTATAAAATTAAGTTTATTTACTGACAAGTAAACGTTTCAAGACACAACTGTGAAGTATCAATTGAATAACATAAGGTTTTGTTTCGTTTGGGAAAATTAATTCCTGACAAATTTTTACAAGTCCAAAGACCTTAGGTAGATTTCTGTGACATATCACACATTAATATAGGCATTTTCGAAAAACTCGAAGACTACCTAATGAATTTCAACAATGTTGGGGATGATTGATCGGGCTCGTGAAAACCTACCATCTGGTATGAGTGACGTCTGGGTGGGGGCTAATTGCGCGTTTATACTCTGAGAAATCTCAAAAATGGTAAAAATCAGTGTTTCGCGCTAAAATCGCTTGAACCTTAAAAATAAGGCAAGAATGTATATGCACATATGCCGAGCCAACTCATATCTAAGTAACAAAACAAAAATGAACAAAATCCATCGAATATAACTTATTTAAGTTTAAATGAAAAAATATTTTTATAAACATAATTTACGTATTAAAATCCAAGTTGATTTCTAGAAAAGTATGTATAAAATTAAGTTTATTTACTGACAAGTAAACGTTTCAAGACACAACTGTGAAGTATCAATTGAATAACATAAGGTTTTGTTTCGTTTGGGAAAATTAATTCCTGACAAATTTTTACAAGTCCAAAGACCTTAGGTAGATTTCTGTGACATATCACACATTAATATAGGCATTTTCGAAAAACTCGAAGACTACCTAATGAATTTCAACAATGTTGGGGATGATTGATCGGGCTCGTGAAAACCTACCATCTGGTATGAGTGACGTCTGGGTGGGGGCTAATTGCGCGTTTATACTCTGAGAAATCTCAAAAATGGTAAAAATCAGTGTTTCGCGCTAAAATCGCTTGAACCTTAAAAATAAGGCAAGAATGTATATGCACATATGCCGAGCCAACTCATATCTAAGTAACAAAACAAAAATGAACAAAATCCATCGAATATAACTTATTTAAGTTTAAATGAAAATATATTTTTATAAACATAATTTACGTATTAAAATCCAAGTTGATTTCTAGAAAAGTATGTATAAAATTAAGTTTATTTACTGACAAATAAACGTTTCAAGACACAACTGTGAAGTATCAATTGAATAACATAAGGTTTTGTTTCGTTTGGGAAAATTAATTCCTGACAAATTTTTACAAGT
>JAEIOK010000092.1:0-26709 GCA_019049475.1 Eueides isabella | reverse complement strand
CCAAATAACAGGGAAAACAAAAGGAACATAGCGTTTAGTTTAACTAAAGCACTCCTTTGTCGCGGAATTGTCGCGGTCGAATTGTCGCGGAACCTCTAAATAATTACATTTTAATTCCTTTCCCGGAAACTGAATAACGGATTGTCTGAACATTAGGTTCCTTCTGTCGACCCTGCTATAGGAGAAAAACAGCGATATTTATATATAGGAGAAAAAATATATACCTAGTATCAAAATTGCAGTTTATAGTACAGTACTTTCGTTATAATTACTTAGCCCTGGTTGACTTTTTTCTAGTAGAAACTAGATTTTCCACTATATAGGTGGGTTGTATATATTTTTTCCTTTGTAAAAAAAAACTGTGTGGGGAACAGAAGTGGAACGGAGTGTCTTAACACAAGGTTCCCGGGTTCCCTCTGCCTACCCTGCCTCTAAAAAGCGTATAAAAACTTTCAACGAAAAGGATTTGAACCCGCGCGTCTTGAAAGCCGTTCAACCGCTCTGACCAACTAATTGCTTGAACGAATGGCTTAGTTGGTCAAAGCGCTTGAACGATTTTCAAGAGGCGCGGGTACAAATCCTATTTCGTTCAAAGTTTTTATACGCTTTTTAAATTTAACTTATTTATTCTTTTTTATATTTTTTTTGATGAATGATGATCAATGTGTCTCTACATTACAAATATTATTTAAATATAAATTATTGTTGGGACCTGTCGTTTGCTTGTCGTTGTGGGTTTGATCTCTCTCTCTCTCTCTCTCTCTCTCTATCGCTCTGTCTCTACTAGAATGAGGAAATTAAATTGATTTATTTGCCTAAATACTTAAGTAACTAAAATTGGACGTGAAAGAGTCCGATGATAAATCCACAGTTCGGTAAGATTTTTCTACAAGTGCTATTTATATATTAGGATAGAAAATTATAGAAGATAGTTTCCCAGGTTTCCGTTTTCCAATTTTTTACACGTGATTCCGGCTTAGAATAGGATCAACGTAGCACTGATGGTGTCGTAAGCGGCGACTAAAGTACGTATGGGAGAGTCACGTTGTCAACAATGTCAACGCGTATCGGACGATTCGACCGGATTTTTACCACCCCTGGCATTAAAACCGGCGTTAAGTAGTGGCTTCGGCCACTGCGATTCGCATTGGGTATCGCCGGGCCCCGGTGACCATCTACCTTAAAGACGGGCAACGCTCCTGTAGCTCCTGTTGTGCCACACGGGGTCGTGGGCGATGGTGATCACTTACCATCAGGTGATCCGTACGCTCGTTTGCCGTGTCTTGTCCATGAAAAAAAAAAAATTTACTACCTTTTTGTTCTAGTAACACTATCACTTTTCAGACAATATATATATATATATATATATATATATATATATATATATATATATATATATATATATATATATATATATATATATATATATATCTGACGGTTACAGTCACACTCTTGTGCCGCTGCGCAACGACAGGCCTCATATAATTTTAATTTTTAATATTGGCAAAATATATATATTTTTTAAATATAAATTATTTATTAACTGATTGAATTTTAACAAATACTAAGTGTTGAAGTTGCCAAAATATAATGAAAACATCTTTAAAATCTGGTTAGTCGTTTCGGAGATTAACACGAACAAATGGACAGACAAACAGAGAAAATTTTTAAAAATGACTATTTTTGGCTTTATTACATTAATTGACGTCCGTTATAAGATTTTTTAAAATATATCTTCTATAAATTCAATTCAAAGCAGTTACAGATTAAATTTTAATTATTTATAAAAATCAGTTTACGGTACATTTGCCCATTTCTGGGGACACATACAATATACTATGTATTTGAGGTCGGTAAAAAAAATCCAAAAGGTTTGCTACACAAATGTTATAATTGTACTCATATAATAAATGTCAAATGAAGATAGATATTTATTTAGCTTCTCAAAAAATAAAGCTCTACTGATTTAGATAAAACTTTAAGTAATACATAAGCTAATATATAACCTAATATATTAGAATAACACGCAGTCTACAATTTATGTAGCGTTTAATTGGGGTATGATAATTGCCTTAAGACAAGGTTCCCAAGTTCCCTTTATATACTTTGCCATGTGCAGGAGTTGGGTTGCACAGGGTTGATCTAAAAAATAAATATGTATATTTTGAAACAAAGAAATAAGTAAGAAAAATAGATCACTCTTACGACGTCCTTGACGTTTTATAAATATTTGTTACTTGAATGTAAATTGTAGTAAGCAGTATAAAATCTAGTAATTATGTTCGTTGTTTGTTGAATATATCTAGTAGTGACACGTGCAGTCTTACAAACAAACTAGGAGAGGTGTTCGTATCGCAGTGTTACCATGAACGCGAACTTTGTATAATTTCAATTCCCACAATGATTTTATTTAAATATTTACTATTTAAGTGGGGAACGGATGTGGAACGGAATATTTTACCACTAGGTTTCCAAGTTTCCTCTGTCTACCCTGCCATGTGCAGGATATAGCGTGAAGTTTGAGTTTACTATTTATCCGTTAGGTCTTGCCATTGAGAAAATTATATTAGAATTATTAAATACTAGCGACTCGTCCAAGGCTTCGCCCGCTTGTATTACACTATTTTATTTACTATACTGAATCAGTTTCTTGTTCATATAATATTATCATTTTTTTTTAATATATATATATATATATATATATATATATATATATATATATATATATATATATATATATATATATATATATATATATATATATATATATATATATATATATATATATATATATATATATATATATATATTATATATATATATATATATATATATATCCCATGTAAGTTTGAAAATATTGGTTACATAACTAATTAGGTCATACGAAAAAACTTTTAGAAAAAAATATATTATCTATAAAAGCGTGATATTTAAGGTTCTTTTTTCACGTTTCACGCTGTATCCTGCACATACCATGGCAGACAATAGGAACCTGGGGAGTGGGGGCATTAAGACTTCCGTTCCCTACTTTCTACTAAAGAAGACTAATCGTTTTTATCGTAATATAAATAGATATAACAAATTAAATATCCACAGGGAGTTCTTTAAGATTTTTTGTGGTTGTTATATAATTATCAAGTAGGTTAGAACTTTAATACAAACATAATTAATTGAAAATGTTATATATCCTCAGTCTACCCACGACATTTAAATATGCAGACGGACAAAATTATCTACAATATTTTTTTTCTTATATAAGTATATATATACTTACTTAATTACAAAAACTAATGCATTTTTAATAGCAACCAATCAAGGCTAGTTATACCAAAAAAAAAACTATCAAAGAGTATTTAGTAAGTCATTGTCATTTAAACATCAGTGTCCGGACAAATGTTGTGAATGGATCCCAGATTTGGACTAAAATGGATAAATTTGTTGAAAGAGTGAAAGAGTGGACTGGTGGGCCGAAGCCTCCAACACCTGAGCTGAGTAGAAGCCAGTATTCTCTTGTTTCTACTGGAGAATTGACGGCCGAGGCACTCCAAGTGTGGTTGAAGTTACCCAAGAAGATCAAGTATGATCCTGAATTGGAACCGTTCCAGAAGCGCTATGAAAAGGAAATTGGTGAGCTTTTTCTTTAATTTTGTTTTTCCGCGCTATTTATGGTGTATGTAATATTTTTACTGACGTAAAATAAATAGTACGTATATATATACTCTGAGCTTCACGCTGTATCCCGCACATGACAGGGTAGGGCATAGGGAACTTGGGAACCTCGTGGTAAGTAAAAATAAAAATATTCTGCTTCGGTTTTAGCTAGTAAATATTACATTTAAAGGTGAATGAAAATATTAAATATCAATTTTCATTTCTTCAAGTGATAGTCGTACCCGTAACCTATCGCGTTTACTTTCGCTTGTTTCACTGCACCATGTGTTCATATCTCTACTATATGTGCATATATTGTATTATGTAACTACTCACTCACTCACTGAGCTTCACGCTGTATCCCGCACAGCCGGGTAGGCAAAGGGAACGTGCCACTTCCGTTCCATGTAACCAGAGCGAAGAAATGAAAATGTTGAATATTAAATTTATTATTTGAGGCCTGTCGTCGCGCAGAGGCACAAGCGTGTGTCTGTAACCGACAGGTTGTGGGTTCGATCCCCACTCGGGAAAATGAAATATCTAATATGTTCAATTTAAATATTTCATTTTCTTCGTTTTGGTACAAGGTAAAACGCGGCGTTGAGTTCTGCCACTCAACACGCAATGCCTCAAATTCGTCGGAAAATGGGAAACGGAAGTGGAACGGAGTGTCTTAACACTAGGTTCTCCGGTTCCCTCTGCCTACCCTGCCATGTGCGGGATACAGCGTAAAGAGTGAGTGAGTGAGTAAATATTTAATTTGAAATTATTAAATATATCATTTCCTCGAGTGGGCATCGACCCCATAACTTGTCGTTTACAGTCACACGTCACATATACCTAACTATGATTTTCGTATATGGATCTTCAATTTGTTACCAAAGATGTGAAGGCCGATATGTGTTGAAATGTAACGCTTTATAGCTACTTTATTATTAAGTACGATAATTTGTATGAACATGAAAGAAATCTATCTATCTATCTACCTAGAATCAGGCAGGCACTTCTTAGATTATTATGCAGGCAGCTTTTTCATAACAACGTAGGCACAGCGAACCTTCCGTTCACCAAGTTTCGTTAAATTCTCGAGACATTGTCTTCGTATCTTAGCAGGCATATGGGGAATAGAATGTCTTAAATCTAGGTTCCCTTTGTGAAAACCAAACGTAAAGATATTAAAAAAAAGAAAAATAAAGAGTGTTTTTTCACTCTTATATACGTATATATTATATACTCAACGTTACGCTGCAGTAGATTTTTTGTTACGATCAATCCTCTTAAGTAACACGAAAATAGTAAAAATGCTATTGAATTAGCAGCAGCATGTGACTGCAAGTGGGACAGGTTGTGGGTTCAATCCCCACTCAAGGACATGAAATATTTAATACTTTCAATTTATTTATTTTTTTATTTCTTTGCTCTGGTAACAACAACAACAGGCAATGCCTCGAATTCCGGGAAAAGTGGAAAATGTAGTGGAGTACTACACTAGATTCCTAAGTTCCCTCTGCCTATCCTGCCATGTGCGGGATACAGCGTGAAGTTGAAAAAAAAAACCGAACACGTTATTTGAATTTAAAAGAGAAATTTTTAACAATGCTATAAATTAATTACGTTCGTGACAACCTTTACTTTTTACAACTAATTTTTCCACATGATTTTGCTTGAAATTGTGAGTACAATTTATAATTAACGTTTGTTTACCTTCACGCTGTATCCCGCATGGCAGGGTATGGTGAGGGAACTTTAGAACCTAGTGTTAAGACACCCCGTTTCGTTACCCATTTGCCACCGAATTTGCGGTATTGCATGTTGATTAGCGGAGCTTAACGACGCTCTATGCGTTAATACCAGAACGAAGACATGAAAACAATAAATATATAAATTGAAAATATTTAATATTTCATTTTCTAGAGTTGGGATCGAACCCACAACCTGTCGTTTGCTATCACACGCTTGTGCCGCTACACCACTAAAAGGCCTCAAAAAAGTAATATCTCTTTTTTATACTAGTTCGACTTCTTGAACTACATTTTTTTACAGATATTATCAGGATCAATATCGAAATTTTAAGATAATCAGTATCGGAGTACCTCTGGCTCTCTTTCTGCTCTTATTTCGAGATATCGCGTATTGAATGACGGAACTAAACGCCGCGTTCCGTTTATTAAAACTAAAAACAGGGAAAATTAATTCGTTATTACTAAATACAAACAAAATATTATATTATTATACCTCCTAAAATACGTCAAAGTTTAGCCTATTCGTGACAACCTTTCCTAATAAAAAATGTGTCAGTGCTAAGGTCATATAAATATTTGTTATTATTAACTTGATGTAATTCAACGTAATAAGTATATATATATATATATATATATATATATATATATATATATATATATATATATATATATATATATATATATATATATTAAATAACAGTTCCGTCTGTGTATCCTACCACTGGCGGGATACAGAATGAACATATATAATTTCAACGCGTCAGTAATACGGGAGAGAGAGAAGAAATCTAATATTGAAACACTACTTTTGCTATTTTGAAAGTATACCCTGTTGAAAGGCGGAACTGAACGCCGTTCTTTGTCTAACAAAACTGTGATCATGGAAATAATTTTACTATAATTATTTCTCTGACCTTTTTTTAGTCTTTACTAACTTAATCATGAACTGTAGTCCTATATACACTAAACACTTATTGCCTCAATTTAGCAGGGAAAGGAGTTTTCATAGGAATTGGATAAGTAGGTAAAAAAAGGAAGATTGAAATACGAGAGATGTGTAAAAATAACAAAAAATGACAATTGCAATTGAATCTCAAATGCATCTATTTAAAACAAACACACTATGCTCTTTTGGGCGAATGCCAGTCGGTTGAAAAAATATTCTACATCAGACGTTGAGTCACCGTTGAATGTAAAATTGATTCAAGGTGAACGTTATTTGTAAACAAAGTTGTGTATTTGTTTAAGTATTACTTTTTTTGTTTTATTTAAATACGTATCAAACTTTGTGGCCTGTCGTTGCGCAGCGGCACAAGCGTGTGACTGTAAATGAAAGGTTGTGGGTTCGATCCTCACTCGAGGAAATGAAGTATTTAATATTTTCTCTCAGCTCCACGCTGTATCCTGCACATGGCAGGGTAAGTCGAGGAAACCTGGGAACCTAGTGTTAAGATATTTCACGCAATGCCTCAAATTCGGCGGAAAGTGGGGAACAGAAGTGGAACGGAGTGTCATAACACTAGGTTTCACTTCCGTTCCCTCTGCCTACCCTGCCTAGTGCGGGATACAGCGTGAAGCTGTTTGTTTTTTTAATATTTTCTCTCAGCTCCACGCTGTATCCTGCACATGGCAGGGTAAGCCGAGGAAACCTGGGAACCTAGTGATATTTCGTTTCATATCCGTCCCCATTTCCGCTGATTTTTTTAATATTTTCAATTTAAATAATTAATTACTTCATTTCTTCCGCGCAGCGTTAAGTTTCGCCACTCAACAGGTAAGATCTCAAATTTGGCGAGAAGTGGAGACGGAATGGAGTGTCTAAACACTAGGATCCAAAGTTCCGTTAAAGTGAATACCCTGCCATGTGCAGGATACAGCGTGAAGCTGAGTATTCAATTTTGAACGTAGCGAAAGCCTCCAAGAGGTGCCACGTGCGGGATCGAACCCACAACCGGTCGCGGTACAGTCACAGTACACGCTTTTGCCCTTTCGCCACTATAGTCCTCTATTTTGATCATATACGATACAAGTCTATGTCTAACCGGATTAAACTGGTTTCGAGTTACTTGCAGCGCTTAAAAGCTTATACTTTTATAAATTAATATTGTTTTGGCTCGCGAATTTCTCTGTATTTTTAGTTTATTTTCTATTGGAAAACCACATATCTGGACGGGTGTACAATGGGAAGGATTACAGACGTAGTCTGTTGAATGGCGGAACTCAAAGATGTTTTGAATATGAATAAAATTATTATTACTGTACAACCGGTTAGCAATAATGCTTGTTGGCTTGCATCGATACGTTTATTTATAATAGAGGCCTGCCGTGGCTCAAAGGGTATAAGGATATGAAAATAGAGAATGTGTATTAATGTTGCTCAAAATTGTGATTTTTAATTATTTCTGTTTCACAATTTAAAAAAGTTGTGAAAAGACGTTTGTGTGTTAAAGGTTATTACCATATTGACGATTTTGTAAATGATAACACGCCTTGGGAATAAAATGCTCGCTCCAGGCTGTTTCAAGTGTATCATTGTCACTTAAATATATAATGTAAGTTTTTGATAAAAAAAAAAAAGAATAGACATGTCCCACTGAGTTTCTTTCGCCGGTTCTTCTCAGGTCTGAGGCAGTAACTTTAGTGAACTGGTGGTAAATTGTTTGACGTTCAAAAAACGAAGCTTATAACTTCTTATTTTGAATAAAAATATTTGAATTTGAATTTGTTTGTACGGTCTTATCTCAGGAAAGGCTAACCACATTAAAATACTTAATATAACTTAGCGTCACGCTATCCGCTAGGGATCTAGCAGGGTAGGCAAAGAGAACACGGCGTCAAACGTTACGATCTCGGTATAACACTTTCGCCTCGTACACTGTCATCAACCTCTTCATGTATATCGTCATATGTTTTTGACGTGACTCTCCTCCTCCAGCATCGTAGATACTGTGTTCTCGAAGATCATCCGGGGTCTCCCTCTCCCTCTCTTACCACTCATTTTTCTTAAATTTTTCATAAATCTTTAAATACAGTTTTCACAATTACATTTTACCAATTATAGCTCAATATTTAGTGTTTGTTGTATTTAAAACGTTTACAATATATATATATATATATATATATATATATATATATATATATATATATGTATATATATATATATATATATATATATATATTATATATATATATATATATATATATATATATACACTTATATATATATATATATATATATATATATATATATATATATATATATATATTATATATATATATATATATATATATATATATATATATATATATATATATATATATTTTATATATATATATATATATACACTTATATATATATATATATATATATATATATATATATATATATATATATATATATATATATATATATATATATATATATATATATATATATATATATATATATATCAATTTAAAATATTAAATTGGGCTAAATTGCTACAATATTTTTTGATTCAGCTGAAATTTTTGTTTTCAATATACATTATTATAATCGTTGTGATAAAAGTGATAATGTTATTAGTAAAAAGTAGTTAAAATGAGTAAATAGAATAGTGGTAACTCGAGCAGGCGAACCCGTGGGAGGTTCAGTCTGAATAAATAATGTACTACTAGATATGACTTATTGCGAAATTTTCATAAAATACCTTGTAATTGAGGCCTGTCGTGGCGCAGCGGCACAAGCATGTGACTGTAACCGACAAGTTCTGGGTTCGATCCCCACTCGAAGATATGTAATATTTAATATTTTTAATTTAAATATTTAATGTTTCCATTTCTTCGCTCTGGTACCAGGCGAAACGCGGCAGTGAGTTCCACCACTCAATACGCAATGCCTCAAATTTGGCGGAAAGTGGGGAACAGAAGTGGAACGGAGTGTCTTAGCACTAGGTTCCCAAGTTCCCTCTGCCCTACCCTGCCACGTGCGGGATACAGTGTGAAGCTGAGTAGATTAGAACATGTTGTAATTTTACGATATTATTTATTTTAAATATAATCAGTTTATTTTGCTCTCTTAATTATCTATGGTTCTTGAACTATGATTCATGTATCTGTCACATAGAATAGTTATAATACCCGAAAATCATTTTGTGTTAAATGGCGGTACTTAGCGCCGCAAGAAGTAGCAAAATATTAAAAAAAACTATGCCTTTAAATAAAATATTATATTATATATACTTATGGCATTTACTGTTATTTTATAACTGACATTTATTTACAATCATTCCGTATGTAATCATTAATTGCTCGATAGTATTATATAGGCCTGTCGTGGCGCAGCGGCACAAGTGTGTGACTGTAAACGTGACACATTGTCGATACACTCGAGCAAATTAGCCTATATGTTATTCCGATGCTGATGCTATATCACTGTAAAGTTCCATCAAAATCGGTTCAGTAGTTTTGGCGTGAAAGTGTAACATACATCCATGAATACAGTTTCACATTTATATTTTTAGTGCGACTAACATTATAATGCACGACAGTATTCAAGTCTAATTATAGACATGTCTCTTATAATACATATGTGCACTACATGAGTTTGGATGGGTATCAAGAATAAGAAAATAGAACAATATGCCGTATCTCGGATTTACATCGAAATTCTTGTTCTTTAGTTTAACGCTTTATCATGAACGTGGCGGGGTGGGCTATAGGGAACTATGGAACCTACTGTTAAGACAGTTCGTCCTGTTTCCTAAGTAGAGGGAACTTGGGAAGCTAGTGTTAAGACACTCCGTTGTGTCTCTTTCTGCGCGAATATGCGGTATTGCGTGTTGCGTGGCTGAAACTCAACGCCGCAACTTTGCTTTGTTACCAGAGCGAAGAAATCTAAACATCAAATATTTCATTTCAAAATATTAAATATATCATTTCCTCGAGTAAGGGTTCGAACCGACAACCTGTCGTTTACAGTCACACTCTTGTGTCGCTGCGCCACGTCACACTTCATTCATCATTATTAGTTAAAAATATTACGAAAGAATTGCGAATGTTGGATCAGTTGTTCTTGGAGACTGTCCAAGAGTTTTAGCCAAAAATGCAATATATAATATTAATTTGTTTATCGTCTGAAAGAAAATACTTTATGTATTTATTGTTATGATATTTTTTGGCGTTGCCCATTCTGAGAACAAATTACGCGTTGAGAAGCAGAACCATACGCATTACTAACTCTCCTCCACGTGGAAATCAAAATGACCCTGCGGCACGACAGATCTGAAACATTTACCTGTACTTAACTATGCATGTATATACAAAATAAAAATATGAGCCGCGAATTCAACGGAAAGAGGGAATCGGAAGTGGAACGGAGTGTCTTAACATTAGGTTCCCAAGTTCCCTCTGCCTGCCGTGTGCAGGATACAGTGAGAAGCTGAATTGCGGCACGACAGATCTGAAACATTTACCTGTACTTAACTATGCATGTATATACAAAATAAAAATATGAGCCGCGAATACAACGGAAAGAGGGAATCGGAAGTGGAACGGAGTGTCTTAACATTAGGTTCCCAAGTTCCCTCTGCCTGCCGTGTGCAGGATACAGTGAGAAGCTGAATTGAGTTGAGTTTAAAAAGAAGTGGCGGCAGAAATCCACACTATATAACTAGTTAACATGTATATACGTGAAACGTGAACTGGATTCAACCGGTTTTAAAATAGCTTTAAGCTCATCCCGTCGGGGTCACACGCCATCAGATGCAAAGAAAGATGTGTTTATTATAACTTAGATATTGATTACTTGTATGTTTATTTTTTTTTAGTTTCATTCCCTTATACGGCGTTGAGATCCGCTAGATTTAGTCGAAGCGGAGACAACGCAGTGTCTTAACATTATGCTCTCTCGGACAAAGACAGTTATGAGTGGCAAAAGTAAAGCTGAAATATATTACAAATTAGCGACGACTTCGCCTGCTTGAATTACACTATTTTATTAACTAATCTCAATTACATTCTTGTTCTAATAACGCTGTCAATTTTAAGACAATATCTATACATTCAGAACAAAAATTTCAGCTTCAAATGAAATATATATATATATATATATATATATATATATATATATATATATATATATATATATATATATATATATATATATATATATATATATATATATATATATATATATATATATATATATATATATATTATATATATATATATATATATATATATATATATATATATATATATATATATATATATATATATATATATATATATATATATATATATATATATATATATATATATATATATATATAATATTTAAAATTGACGTAACTTTTTTGTTTAACCTAAACAAACACTAAATGTTGTAGTAAGATTGCCAACATAAAATAGTTACAGATTTATTATAAGTATAAATATGTACACATCGAACATAATTAACATAATAACATTGAAAATATTTACTTAAATAAATAAATAAATATTATGATTAATTATATTTATAGAATAAAATTTATGTTGCGGTCAGTATTCTGAGTATATAATGCGACTTGTCATGGCGCATCAAACGGGCGATTGCGTGTTAGTTAACATTATATTAAAAAAAAAAAAATAATCAATTCTAACACAAAATGGCCGTCTCCACAAAATGGCGGCGGATAAAAGTTTAATTTAAATAATTGTTTTTTCTTTGTAATAATGAATTGTTATATAACTAAGTGGTAGGTATATATATGTAATACATTTACGCGTGGCAACATCCTTGTAAAGAATAAATAATTCAAAATAACCTGAACAGTACATCTATGTATATACATGTGTATGTGTGTTTGTTTGCTTCACCTTAAGAATATGTGTCAAAAGTAGGAGATAAAAAATAATACAAATATTTACTAAAACTTATGTGTATATACTGATGTTTTGTCACATGAGTGTCACTTTTTAAATGCCATAAGCTTAGATTTTTTTTGAGTTGTATCTTGGAGAACTTCATTTATTTTGTAAATAAATTATAGAAAATCAACATGTACGTGAGACCTGTCGTGGCACTTTAGGAAATGAAATATTTCATATTTTAAAATAAATATGTCATGTTTATATTTCTAAGCTCTGGAGATAAGGCAAATCGCAGCGTTGAGTTCCACAACTTAACAAGTAATGCCTCAAATTTTGTGGAATGTGTGGAATGGAACGTATCTCAACACAAGGTTTCCAAGATCCCTCTGACATGCCCAGCGTGAAGAAGAACATATTTACATACATATAAATATATAGGCATAGGTAGGCAAAAGTAACTTGAGGAAAACAGTGTTGAGGCAATTTCCGTCGAACTTGAGGTATTGCTAGACCACAGGCAGCAAATAAATAAGAACCATATACATTAAATGTACTCGAGTGTGAAATAAACTAGTCAGCATATCCGCACCACTTAGCCGCGATAGATCTAAAAAATATAAATCCAGTATCGTAGATACTGTGTTTTTGAAGGTATATCGAGGGCTCCTCCTCCCCCTCTTACCACTCACTTTTCCTTCATAAATCTTTTTTACCACTCTCACTCATTCGCTCACTCAACATCTCACTCATTCTTTTTACTAGCTCTAGCTCGCATCTCACTCAATCTTTTTTACCATTCTCCCTCGCTCGACGTGCCCAAACCACCTGAGCGCGTTCTTCTTTATTCTCACTGTGACATCAACGCTAGTACCTACCATTCTGTGTGAGATACACACTCATTGGGTATGCGATCAGCTAAACTGACTCTGCATATCCGACGAAGAGATCGCATCTCTACAGTATTCATCTTTCTTACATTCTTCTTCTACCAACACTTCGCAGCTATGCTGACGTTTCGCCATCTCAACAACAAGCAGCTAAGGCACCGTTAACTCTGTTACCGGCAGCAATACGCCTTTCCGCATCCATTTCGTATCTTCCGTCTCTGCTAATTATATTTTCCAGATAATGACATAGAAAATGAAGTGCTTATAATTGTCTCGTCGTTATGTGTGTAAAGATTGTGTGTCAGTTTGTGATGCCACAGCTCCTGAATCAATGAAAAAAACTTAAGAGCCTTACTTAAAAGCCTTAGTTAGTCACTACCGTCGTTCCTAACTCTAAAAAAGCTAAAAATCAGCCAGTTTTTTAGGGATTTTTATCACGAGATTTCTAAAATAATATTTAATATTTCGTTTATTTCTTTTTTTTTGTTGCGTTGAGTTCCGCCACTTAACACGCATTCTTTTAAATTTGGTAGAAAGAGAGGAAAGAACGAATCGTCTTAACACTAGGTACCCAAGTTCCATCTGCCTACCCTGCCATGTGCGGGATACAGCGTGTAGCTGTATGCGTTGTATCCCGCGTTACGTTTTGAATAACGGAATTAAACGCCGCGTTATCTCTTATAAGCTAAAGTTTCCTTTAACCTTTAAAAAGTAGTTTAATTCGCACGTCGAACGAAACGATCCGGACGAATTAGTCTTATCTCGTTATCAGTCCTTTTTACCTAATATTGAGTATTTACTTACCTAATAGGTATTTACTTTACTTTGGCAGGCTTTATTTTTTTTTTTGTATCTTACAAACAACGTTATTTGTTGGGCCATATTAAAATTCAACACTATTTCTTATCGGCGTAAGTGAAATAATTGTTAAAGTTTAAGGTATTTAAGCAACTATCTATGGTTGTGGTTAAGGAGGTGTATCTAGTTGTTAGTTTTAACTGTTACCTAGACGATTAGACCATCTTAAAATAATTAAATTTTTTTAGCTTTACACAATACATAAGTAGACAAAGGAAACTTGGGAACCTGGTGTTGGGACAATCCATATCTCACTTCCCGGAACTTAACGCCGCGTTGTGCCTCGTTATTGGCAAGAACGGTAAATATTAAATATATCACTTTTTCCAATGGAATCGAGACGCCCATGTGCTCTGCGCCACGACAGGCCTCTTATTTGCATTATCGCAGTCATATTGTCACATAAAGTAATAGTAAGCATGCAGTATCACATCTAACTCTAAATATTTTTTGCCCTCAAAATAAAAGAAGCTATAAAAGACAAAGTTGTGGGTTCGATCCCCACTCGATGAAATTAAATATTTGAGACAATGCGTGTTGAGTTCCGCAATTCAACCCATATTGCCTTAAATTTGAAAAGTGAGAAATGGAACGGAGTGTCTTAACACTAAATTTCCTCTACCTACGCTACCGAGTGCAATTGAATTGTTTTTTTTTGTTTTGTACGATTTTAGGTATTCACGTGAAGTTCACATGATCTTTATTTTATGTAGATTTGTTAAATATGGATTTGTTAACTAACCTTCATTTTTAAAGTAACCTTAAATATCTCCAATGGTACATTAATTTAGGCTTATACAGCTTAGTACGGAAATAATTAGTGCTACTACTATATAAAAAGTATCTTATACATTAATTTACGTTTAAATATTATCACTGGATACTTATTATACAGTGATAATATTTAAACGTAAATTAATGTATAACATACTTTTACTTCGTAAAACTTAAATTAAAAGATGTAACATTTACATATTGAAATATTGCAGGAGACGATTTCAAAGTTATTTTAACCCGTATATCGGCTAGTGTTGTGGATGCACATATATGTCATTGTTGCACCTACTACCTTAACTTTCTTCCACGCGCCACATATCTGTGGAACGGCCTATCCGCGCCAGTGTTTCCAGGTCGATACGACATGGGTACCTTCAAAAAGCGTGTCTACCTCCATCTCAAAGGCCGGCAACGCACCTGTAGCTCCCCTGGTGTAACACGGGGCCGTGGGCGACGGTGATCACTCACCATCAGTTGAAAAATCTACTAAGCAGTATATGAATTTTCATTTAATTTTGATTCAGAAAAAAAAATATAACTAATTATAAAAATAATCTAATCAATAGTGAAATTATAATTAAAGATATTGATTAGATTACAAAATAATTAAGCAGTGAACAATATCAGGTCATATTCTACGTGATTGCCGGTTTTGATAGCGTTATCAAAATTATTAATACAATAATTGAGGCCGCGACATTGCCGAAATGTAATTATTAATAATCTAAAAAGATAACCCTTCATTCTATTTGCTTTACTATGTAAACGGACATTAATGGTAGACAATTTTTTTCTCTATACAATATTAACCAATTTAAAAAAAAAAGAACAATTTAAGAATAAAAATACATTATTTAAGAAAAACTTTGGGAATTTTTAAAATTTAACTTTATAATAATGTTATAAATATATATGTAATAAGCAAAATTCTGAGTAGGAGGAGGCCTGAAGTGGCGCAGTAGCACAAGCGTGTGCCTGTAACCGACAGGTTCTGGATTCGATCCCCAGTTGATGAAATGAAATATTTAATATTTTCAATTTAAATATTTAATGGGATACAGCGTAAAGCTAGAAAAAACAAAAGTTATAACATGCCAATAAAAATTTCGACGTAGTTTGAATGAAAAATGAAGACGAACTTAGTGATGACCTAGTGTTGGGACATCGAAAAATCGTGAATTCATATCACTCTTTAATTTCCTAATTAGCAAATCATGGCAACATGTCTTACTACTAGGTTCCCAAGTTCCCTCTACCTACCCAGTCATGTGCGGTGTACAGTTACAAATTGCGAGATCTAGACTTACATATTTAAATTATATCGTTTTTTTTATTCCAGCAAGCAAACAAGATAACATACCATTGAAACTCAAGAATGGTTCAACACCGGAGTCGAAGAGGCTACCGTTAGTCAAATCAGCGCCACATCTGAACAATAATAGAGTTGAAGAAGCTCCAAGCATTGATGGGAAACTTGAGGGTGTTGAAATACATAGTCCTTTGAAAGTTAGGTAAGAATTAGGTAAAAGGAATCTAGTGTCAAAAAACTGTGTTTTATTTTTAATTTTAGCTTCACACTGTATCCTAAAGTTGGCAGGATAGGCAGAGGGAACTATATAAGGTGTTAGGAGTGGTGGGAGAGAATGGCGAAAATTAACGCCGCGCCTTGTCTTGCTACCTGAGTGAGGAAATCCAAATAATGAATATTTCATTATCATATTTCATCATCATTTTTTCTCGCAGTATGATCATGCCCCACAACGGCCAGCCATCAAACCACCACAACTTCTCGCTTATCAAGAGATATTAATAATGTTACATCACCTATATTTTAAGTAAATTTTGTAAGATTCTATGTTCATGCTTCAAACTTTTCTAGGAGTTTCTTTTAGATTTAATTCCTATAGTATAATTAGTAGAACGACGATGTTAACTGTCACTATGTACTCTATTTTATCTGGTTTTTAATATGAAATTGAACGACGATGATTAAAAAATAAAAATACCAGTACCATATAGTATTAAATATAAGGATAACTTAAGCTTAAATTCATCTTAATTTAACTAGGTTCCATTAGAACACTCCGCTCGCTGTCGGCCAACTTTTGATACGTTGAGTAACGGAACTCAACGACACGTGACGTCCTTACATCAGAAGTAGGAAATAATTCATTTCCTCGAGATCAAATCGAACCCTACCATCGCGCTACGCCACGATGGTGTCATAGGTCATTAATTTTAATAATTATTGATTTATTGTAACCTGCTTATATATCATTTCTCATTGTTTCAGCAAGGAAAATGGCTCGGCACCGAAACGTCAAAGCAAGGTAGCAATTTTCTACTCTGTGTACTTTGTATAATATATTTTTTTATTGATATTCTATATTACCATCATTCAAGCCAATAAAGTAACTCTTAAATAATATATATATATATATATATATATATATATATATATATATATATATATATATATATATATATATATATATATATATATGAATATATATATATATATATATATATATATATATATATATATATATATATATATATATATATATATATATATATATATATATATATATATATATATATATATATATATATATATATATATATATATATATATATATATTTAACGGCAACATATCTGAAACGAAACTAACCATCTAATTTCGTCGTTATCTTATCAGATGGATAAATATCCACTTTCAATATTCTTTTAAGTACTTTAAGTACGTATTGCTACATTTGCCTTGATAATAATTTTTGTAAATAATTTGACAGATTAAAATATTTTCCCTGTCGTAGGGCAGCGACACCAGCGTGTGACTGTGACCCATAGGTTGTGGGTCCGAACCCCACTCGAGAAAATGAAAAATTTTATATTTGCAATTTAAATATTTAATGTTTTCATTTTCTTAACTCTGGTACAAGGCAAAACGCGGCGTTGATATCTGCCACTCAACACGCAATGCCTCAAATTCAGCAGAAAGTAGGGAACGGAAGTGGAACGGAGTGTCTTAACACTAGGTTCTCGAGTACCTCCTGCCATGTGCGGGAAGTTAAGCTGAGTAAAATATTTTTCTGATTTTTGTACACTTCTTTTCCTCAAAACATCATTATAGGACCACTTTCTTAGCCATCTGTGAAGATCATTTACTTCACAATCACGGGCGCAAAAAAATACGGTCGTGGCGCAGCGGCACAAACCCACAACCTGTCGTTGACAGTCGTTAACGATAGGTTGTGGGTTCGATCCCCACTCAAGAATATGAAATATTTAATATTTTCAAATTAAATATTTAATGTTTTCATTTCTTCGCTCTGGTTTCAAGGCAAAGCGCGGCGTTGAGTTCCGCCACTCAACACGCAATGCCTCAAATTCGACGGAAAGTGAGGACCGAAAGCTGAACGGAGTGTCTTAACACTAGGTTCCCAAGTTCTCTCTGCCTACCCTGCCGTGTGCGGGATACAACGTGAAGCTGAACTAAATTTGAACGTAATGGGATTTGAACCCACGCCTCAGAACCGTCTGATTGGATGGTCTTGGATAGTAAAACGTTGGAACGTTTTTATATTTATTCCAAAAGAATTTTCTTTCTTAAGTGTAGAATATAACTTTTATATTTTTTTTCTTTTCTATCAGATGGCTAGAGCCGGGTATTACGTGAAGATGACCCTGCTTCTGTCCTGCTGGGTCTTCTTTACGCTCATATTTATGATGTACAATGAAAAGGAGGAAATTGTTAGGAACTCGTCGGTGAATCCCGGAGAAATCAAAAGTAAGTACGAGGTTTTTGTAAGAATATCTCGAATATATATATTATTTCTCTAAGATCTAAAATCGTTAATACATATTATTTTGTTAATTAATGTAAAAGATACTTTTCGTCACTACAATATTTTATACTTGAAAAATGTTATAAACCATTTAAATTTAAATTCTTTTATTTCTCAAGTTATAACTAACAGTAACACTACTACAGTAAAATGAAACCTATCAAGACCTAGCCACTAAGACTAGGTAACGTAAGGTCTCCGGTGAATGACCTGTCGCCTGACGTGCCTGACGTACATAAGTTGTAGCGTTATTTTAAAGTTATTTTTAAAAAAATTAAATGTTTGAGTTATTTTTAACCGTCTATTTTAGCTTCTGTTAATAATATCGTTTGCTTTATTTTAGCTTAACTACTTCATTGCGTGTTGTATGGTAGAACTCAACGCAGCAATCGTATTTTTTTATTTAATTTTTCTGTTTAGTTATAATACGGCTTTTTAGTTTTAAAATATACAAAGTTTAGATATAGGACAGAGAAATGCCGCTACACATTCTGCACTCTTCTCAACTCGTCAGAAAAGCGAGGAGCCCGCTATCTACGTGATGAGATATCATGCTCAAGGAAACTGTAGGGCTCCGTAATAAGCGTCACCTAAATAAATCTCTGTGCAAGGCTTTGGCCCAATAAGTCCTGGGCTCTAATGCAGTAGTTTATGTTCCCCTGCAATATACGTAAAGCTATTATTTCGTCTCCATGTGTTGAACTGTCACACCTGGCCGATAATGATGATGCTGGCCATTGATAAGATACCGATTACTGATTAAAGTACATCACTGCCACGTCCCATTTCAGCGGGCCACTCAGGGGCAGTGAATCTAAACTGATCCTAGATCGACCCAGTCTTGTCGGATCTCTCCGACATTTACGTTTGCCGCCAAACGACTCGGCTGATTACAGATGCAACGTCCTTAGCTGTGGCAGAGTCGTCAAGGCCACACACCTTCAGCTCCACACACTTTTCTGGTCTCGACACCTGTACTTCTTTCTACTAGAGAAAACTCCGTAGCTTTTCAGCCAACGCATCTATCTTTATCGCTCGTATTGGCGGCATGTAGCTTTAATATTCAGGCCCCAGTAGATACGACTCGAAATCTTAAGTAATATATACACAAGTCTTCCGTTTTTATATGTTCTATGATCAAGATAAGCCAACCTTCAAACATATCAGTTGAGGTACACAGGTAAGGGTAACTTTAAACTCCTTTCGTTGGACATTTTTAATCTTAACTTTCTGAGGTTTTCGTTTCTTAGATGCCGGATTAGCCAACACCATCAAAGAAGTTGCAACAAGCTCCATTGACACCTGTTTTGGGCTAGCCACCTTGTGTCACTCTCGTTCGCCTCTAGTCGCATATTTTTCTCTAGTGGGAGTCTTTAAATGCTTCCAGCCTAGTAGACATCATAGTGCCTACTTCCACTATTAAAGTACGCACTATATCATCCAAGGCGATAGACTTTACCAGCACTTGTTGCGACTCTGATTCTTTAGAACGTTTCATATCATCTTTTAATAGGACAAACTCGTTCGGCAATCGGACCCTGACCTCTTTTTTTCTAGCCTAACTAGGCCAAGTGCTGAAATAAAAGCATCCGAATGTTTTTTTCACTTTTAATTATGAAAAACACTTCACAGGTTATCCTTTGAATATATCGGATACACAATTAACCGTGCAAGTGAAGCTCTCTGGACCGTTTTTGAGTGAACAAGCTGAAAAGAAACGGAACGAAACTATTTCGGAAGAATATAGAAAAATGGACATTTGGTTGGAGACATGGTCGGTAGATCAAGTGGATGGCAACATAACGGTAAGTTATTTTTGTACATGTAACTAATAGGTATATGTATAAGCAAAGAGAAAAGGCCGTACATAGAGTCTAACGCCGCGCTTTACTTTACTATATTCAAGAGCAAGCCTGCCGGTAACGACCTATCTATGGTAAAAAATAAACAGCTACAACTGTCTTTCTAAAATAAAATATACTTATTATAATAACCGCCGTATCTTTCATACAAATTAAGAAACTATTATTATTAGTATTATTTGTAAATTGTGTTCCACGGAACGAAAATCATAAACCTAGTGTTAAGATAATCCGTTCCCATTAAGACACTTCCTTGAGCAGAGGGATCTTGGGAACCTAATATTGAAACATTTCGTTTCGTTTCTCACTTTCTGCCGAATTCGAAATTTTGCGAGCTGAGTGGTGGAGCTCGACACCACGCTTTGCCTTGTTAACAAAGCGAAAAAATAAATATTAAATATTTCATTTTCTCGAATAAAGATCGAACCTCGTTTACAGTGGCACGCTTGTGTCCCTACACCACAACAGGCCACATAATTTATTTATTATTATTTCAGACTTCCGAACCATGCACCATTCTTCTACAAAACAAAAACTTAGATTTCACAGAAGGGGAATCCCGTACCGCCATTTTATATTTAAAATCAAATTCAACCAATGGCTACTCGCTACGTATACGCACTACAGCCAATGAGAGCGCGCCGTTCACTATAACGTATACAGTGAACCCGTTAAATGTGAACATCGGTGTTTTGTACGCGTGTTTATTGTTGTGTGGACTGTATGTGCTGATTATTTTTGAGGTTAGTTCATTTTGGCTTTTAAACATAAGACAGGCTGTGGGTTCACATGTTAATTTCAGGAAAGCAGCAAAGCGCTGCGTTTAATTCAACCAGTCGGTCATTCAGTCTCCAGAATTCAGCACAATGTCTCCAGAATTCAGAGACGAAACTTTCTTGATACTAACGAAATGTCTTAGCATAAACTTTTGCCAACGGCTGCAGCATGAAGCTAAAAAATATAGAAAGAGGCAGAGTACAGCGTACCTGAAAACGAAATATATGAATTAATTTCATACTCACTCTGGTAGCAAGACAGAGCGCGGCGTTTAGTTCCGCCACTCAACTCTCATTGTCTCCAAAATTTGGTGGTGGGTGGAGTAACTGAGAAGGAAATGTGAGAGATAGCGTGAAGCTGTTTAGTTTATATGGAAGTACTTATTAATGCTCCATGTCTACATATCGCTATATGTAGACCTGGAGCGTAGAAAGAGAACACTAGAGAGAAGCCAGGCCCTCTAATTTTTAATATTTTTTTTGGACCCCTGTCGACTTGGCGTTTGTTTCTGTATCAGCTACAAGCACTATACCATAAGAGTTAGTGATTGTTTGGGTGGTGTGTTTTTTCTTACTTTCAATTTTATAATAATTTCCTTTCGCTATTTCCAATTTTAAGAAATTAACTATGTTGTAAAGAACTATGTAAGAAAAATTAACTATGTTAAGAAACGACCGTTCTCCAGTTTTACTTTTGAGTTTCATGCTGGATTCCGCATATAGCAGACATTGCATGTTGAGTGACGGATCTCAACGCCGGACTATATCTCGATACCAATGAGAAAACAAAACTAAGTTATCCTTAGGAAAAGTTGGATCGAACTCACTACCATCGTTGGCCGCGATTAATAATATCAAAATACTGCGTCTTGTTGTTAATATAGAAATATGTATATAAGTATACACAGAAAGGTCAGGTAAGTGTTGAAATTGACATATAATAAAGGATTAACATTACTTATTGACCTAATGATAACATTTCTATCAAAATTTTATCAAAATCGACCTAGTTACTCTTTCATAAGGTTCAAAATAAGCTAATTATTATTTATCTAAACTTTAGTTCCGTCTATATGATTCTTAACAAACTACACTTGTACTCTTGTATTGTTTTAGATGATTAAATAGGATAGGATTAGCAAGCTTAGGCTTAGGCTTTTCATTGCTTGGTCTGCTAACAAGATAAAACGTGGCGTTGAGTTCCGACGCTGTGTTCCAAACATAAACTTACTTACTTACTTAGCTTCACGCTATATCCCTAGCGGGGTAGGCAGAGAGAACGGAGCGCCAAACGCTACGGTCTCGGCATACCTCTTTCGCCTCGTCCACTGTCATCAACCTCTTCATACATGCCCTCCGGGGGGTCCTCATGCTTTTTACGTGACCTTCCTCCAGTATCGTCGATACTGTATTTTCGAAGGTCAACCGAGATCACTCCCTCCCCCTCTTACCACTCACTTTTCCTTCATAAATCTTTTTTACCATTCTTTCTTCACTCATTCGCTCGACGTGCCCAAACCACCTAAACACGTTCCTCTTCATTCTCACTGTGACGCACGCTAGCACCTGCCATTCTGTGTATTTCTTCATTGGATATGCGATCAGATAAACTGACTCCGCATATCCGACGAAGAGATCGCATCTCTATAGCAATCATCTTTCTTACATTCTTCTTCTGTAATACCCACGTTTCGCTGCCGTATAACAGTGTCGATACCAACACTGCATTGTGCACGGCCAAACGCACAGCTATGCTGACGTTTCGCCGTCTCAACAATGCAGCTAATGCACCTTTAACTCTGTTACCGGCAGCAATACGCCTTTCCACATCCATTTCGTATCTACCGTCTCTGCTAAACATACTTCCCAGATATACTACCTCATTCACTTGTTCTAATATCTTATCATTTACACTGACCTTGCAAACTGTTCTTTCTTCATTTCTTTCAAATACCAGAACCTGCGTCTTATTCGCATTCAGGCTTAGACCATTATTCGCGCATCCTTCTTTCAGAGTGGTAACCAATGCCTGCCATTCGCTTCCTGACGATGCAATAAGCACTGCATTATCTGCGTACAGCAAGCAATTTATATTCGAGGTACCTACCAAATATAATTTTATCAATTTTCTATTTTGTAATTTAATACTTCGTTTTCTCTTACCAACTATTTAGGGTTTATAGAGCAGAGAAATGGACGTAGCTTGAATAAAAAAATTAATAGGCATCGAACTCACACATATTGTAAACAGTACATTTTTTTTTTATCTATACGCTGTGTCACGGCATACAAAGGGTACCTGAAAGTCTAATTCGAAAACCGTTCTTATCAAGAAACTTTCGCCAATTTCTTGAGCATTGCATGATGATAGGAGGAATAAAAGTCGAATATTTTTTTAATACACATAATAAATTTATTTAATCAAAATATTAACCATTGCTATCCACTATATATAATTTGGCCATCTCATAGGTAGTTAATTGATTCCATTACTAAAAGACCATTCGGACGGGAATCAATAAAATATTTGTAGGCGGTATGTGCTGCCCCATCGGATATTTTTTTCCCTTGGAAGAAGTTATCTGAATTTTGAAAAATTATTTCCCACTCGTCGTACTCGCGAACTTTCAAGATCCGGGGAGTCCTGTAAATGTCTTAGACATTCCAATGGAAGCTTTTCTAATTTGGTAGCTGATTTGTCGGTGATCTTTGGATCTGTGGTGTGTGAAACTTGAAGCTGCAGTGACGTAAAGCGATTGACCAACCTCAATTGTTTAGCAAGTAGCTTTTCCATCACGGCTTTCAGTTGCTGACAATTAACGTCTGCCGTAATCATCTCACCAGATTTGGGAAAACTATAATAAACGATACCGGCACTAGTCGATTAAATTGTTACAAGTAACTTGATTTAGAACTTTCTTTTTGGGGCAGGATTTGGCTGGCTTGCCAGGGTACGCTTTTGCGATAAGCGCTTCAGATTGTCGTAGAGAGTCCAATTTTCATCACAGGTAATTCGATTTAAAAACCAGACCATCACCAAGCCATCTTAAAAGATGTACCTTTTAAGGTGATTTGGTGGTGGTCTGGTTTTTAAATTTTTTAAGCTGTTTATCTCTCAATTTTCATCATGTTCATTAAAATTGTTTTATCACTAACATTGCAGCCTGCGGCTAACTTGGTCGCGGTTTTGCGATCCGCTTCCACAATAACATGGGTCTCCAGCCGTCCACGCTGTTTGTTTTCATAGGTCGAAATTACCATAACGAAATTGATGAAACCAAAAACACACTGTGTTTTTATAGCTGCACGACCGCCATACACTTAATTAAATTCTCGTACTCGTTAAATCAAGTTTTCCATTTTGTAAACTTAATGACACAAAAAAGATAAAAAAAGAAAAACGAGAATGAATGACGGCTAAAGAAACACAATCACAAGTGTAAATAGTTGTATAAATTTAAATCCAGAATTCCTGACGGAGAAAATTTGTGATTAAATTGGCAAGTACGTCAATACGCCAATTTTATATGTTGGGACTTCCTTTTATATATAAAGAAATATCTAAGATCGAATCAATAGCCAGTCGCGTGTATAGTCACGTTTGTTTGTGTATCATTGTAAAATGCTCCCTACCTATAAAGTACTCGTAAATATGAAAAAATATAAAATTATGTATAATAACTACTTATATGGAATTATTTTTAACATAATTTATAAGAGCCTTGCTCTTGGTTATTGGTTTGGTTGACCCTTTATTCTCAGTAACTACTGGTTCTAATTTGAAAATACATTGAAGTCTGACGTGGCGCAGGAGCGTACGACTGTAGAGAGGTTGTAGATTCGATTCTTCGAGAAAATGATAATATTTAATGTTTTGCTCGGGTCTGGTAACGACGCAGTTCGATGTAGAGAAGAACGATGATGAGCTGCTCTGTCAACGTGCAATGCCACAAATTCGACGGATACATGGGACTTAAAGTGCCTTAACGGAAAAAGAGTGTCTTAACACTTGGTTCCCAGGTTCCCTCTGCTCACCCTGCTATTTGCAGGTGTATATTTAACATATGATTATTATTTAAAAGTTTTACGACCGTTAAGTGATTGATAACGCCATACGGAGGTATTGTGATATATTAGTTGTATTATAAATAAAACATATATATCTACAGTAACCTGCGCTGTAATGTCGCATACCATGTGATTTATAGCCGTGCCCAATCTATTTTAGTCTTAATGAGTGTTGAGTGGCGGAACTCAACACCGTGGTCTGTCTTGTTATCAGAATGAGAAATTGAAAATAATACATTCCATGTGTGGAAATGGGACCCACGACCGTACAGTCAGTCTGTTTTATCTAATTTCATCACTAATATTAAGGAAAATCATATAGTATTTAACTATACTTTATCTTTGTCAGTATATAACGCAACTATCGTCATAATTAATGCAAATTATGCAACTTAAAACTGTTCTAGAATATTTAAAGCCACTTGTTGCACGCTAATATTATTGTAATTTTCTTGTGTACATATGTATGTTTATATGAATTTATTATTTAAATATGTGTATGTTAATTTGTGAATTAATGTCGAGTTCATTGCTGTTATAATGTTAGGTTTTTTTTATGTTAATGGATAAAAAGTATCTTGGAGTAACATTTAAATGATGTAAAGTATCCTCTTGTACTTAGGAGATAGAATTCAATTAGAAGACAAAAGATAAGATTCAATAATGAACATTTTTTTTCTTATTTAACTAAAGAAAGAAAATAAAAATAAAATAACACAAATAATTTGTTAAGTAAAATGAAAATGACTCAGACCGTGTCTCTGGATCAGAATTACATAATATAACATAACACACATTATATATATATATATATATATATATATATATATATATATATATATATATATATATATATATATATATATATATATATATATATATATATATATATATATATATATATATATATATATATATATATATATATATATATATATATATACATATTATACTATATATATATATATATATTATATATCTATATATATATATATATATATATATATATATATATATATATATACTATATATATATATATATATATATATATATATATATATATATATATATATATATATATATATATATGTATATGTATATATGTATATGTATAGTACAGACTATATTATTGTATTTAATGCATATACAATATAGTTGCGTGTCTGAATGTAATTGGTCAAGCTGTCTGACTTTTACGGTTGGAAAACATTTTGTAATTATTTGTTATACTTTTTTGTTTTTATCCTATGAATGAAAGAGTCATTACTCGATCTTCTCGAAACCAAATAAGCATCTAAAATTAGCTCTATTATAATAAAAGAGTAAATTTTAGATGCGTTCTTGATTCAAATTCTCCAAAATAAAATTTATACAGCAAAGTTAAATTCTCAAACAAACCGATTA
>JAEIOK010000091.1:0-26751 GCA_019049475.1 Eueides isabella | reverse complement strand
ATAATATTTTTGTAATTTAAAAATGTAAAAAATTTTTATAAAATTTTTTATCGTACAATAATTATAAGCAATTATCTTTTGATTTGACATAAAAACCTATGACATTTTAACAACATCGTAAGCTTGGGCAAAAGAATAAGAATTTGACGTAGCTTGATGAGAACGCATGGCTTAATCGGTTTTTAAGAGGTTCCGGTTCAAATCCAACGATACAAATAATTTTAAAGGCATAATTCGATCGACCATCAGATATTCAACAATTTTCTTTTCTCTACCTGTTCTTTTTAAAACTGACTTTATTTTCTTCAACAGACAAACTCCTTTGATATCGCACTCGAATCAGTGCAAGAGACCAAAGAGACTGTCAAACACCTAAAGAAACCAACAAAACCATACAACCTACAACGAAATTCGCAAACCAAGTTTCACAGCAACAAAAACCAGAATGCAAACCGACGCAACGCACACCAAGTGAACCTACAAGAACCAATAAACCAAAACCAAAAACCGAACTGAACAACCAAAGTGGTTGTATAAAAAAAGTAGTCAGTCAGTCCTTCATCACAAATTCCGTTAAGGATACAACTAAGGATAAGCCAACGGCAGAGATAAGGAAAGGTGATGCCGCCGCCCGCGCCCTGCGCTCAGTTCTGAGGTCCACGGAAATTCGCAGATTAACTGTGAATTACCTATTTATTTAAATAAGACTTTTAAAATTAACAATTTTAGCACATTTTTTTCATTTCAAACAAGTTTGTTAACTATTTTTGGTATTTTCTCATTTGAATTATTTGCATACAGTCGAGTATAACAAGCTTAGAAAAATCTAAAGATTGTCCTCTATCATTACTTATAGTAGTAGCTAAAATGATTCATCAACCTATCTTTGGACAATAAATATATATAATAAACATAAAGCTAAACAAATGTAATATATATCGAACAAAGATATATATTCTCGTCACCACAATACCTCTAATTTAATAAATAGCTACCTAGCCGCTCTGGTACAACGGCAAGACGCGCGTTAAGTTCCGCTACTCAACGCAATGTCTCAAATTCGGCGGAAAGTGGGGAACGAATGGAACGGAGTGTCTTGACACTAGTTCCCAAGTTCCCTCTACCTACCCTGTCCCTAGTGAGTGATTGCTACCTTAATCTTGGTAAAGTTCTTTTAGCTTTAAATAGCTTATCTGATTTTCATAAATATTGTAAAAAATCTCCGCGACGAACAAGGCTTCTGATTAAACAAAACTTAAACCATTTTGGTTTATTATTCAGGAGCTACGGTGTCACAGACAGACGGACAACAAGTCATACTAATAACCCCCTTTTTTAAGTCAGGGGTCAAAAATGACATCTTTTAAATAATATATTACATTGGACCAAGGACTAAGAGGGTTGGTCATAGAATACTGAGATTTACTGAAACTTTTATGTATATTTAAATATTCATAAATGTTAAGTTAAAAGAAGAAAATATGCAAAATGTAAGGCAATTTTGGTATTTTAAAAATATATTTTAATATTACAAATAATCGATAATATATCGATAATTAAATATGTTTCTTTTTTTTTCATTTTGTTGTTTGTTCAACATTTTTGCATTAACGCTTATGATAAATAAATATAATAACGGTATGATATTACGTTAGTGATTTTTTTTATTTTATAGTTTAGAATATATAAAATTATCGTCGATTATTGTATTTAGCTTAAATATTATACTTTATTGTATATAATAATAGAATAGAATAGAATTCAAATACTTTATATTCCACAAAAACATTTTGAACGTTTGCTTCATTTTAAAACTAAGTCAATTTTGATGTAGTTTTAAATTATACTAAATCTAGCTTAAACGTAATGATTAGGTATTTTTAAAAGTGATATTCCACAATAAAAAATAAAAATAAATATTATTAAAAAAACAATTTATTAGCAACTCTGTAATATAGCACTTTAAGAATATTTTTATAATAATTGTAAAATAACTATATATCTGTATGTCACGCTTGGATTATATAAGCGTATAAAAGGTTGGTGGGTTCATTTTTAATGCAATGTACATTATAGACCCGATATAAATTTAGGGTGAATAAGTGTCGTAAATTTTGCAGAAGTTTTTATCTTAACTGTCTATCCACTTAAAATGTATTTAGATCTTACCTTTTTCACGCTTTATCACTTTAATAACTTATTCTTAAGATATTGTATACTTTATATCGCCCATTTTATGAGATTATCATGATCTATTAGAAAAAAAAATTTATACTACGTAAAGCATGTCAATTTTTGGTAGAACTTTTTTAGTTA
Source organism: Eueides isabella (assembly GCA_019049475.1). NCBI lineage: Eukaryota > Metazoa > Arthropoda > Insecta > Lepidoptera > Nymphalidae > Eueides > Eueides isabella. The sequence continues at coordinate 24,435 of JAEIOK010000091.1, read as the reverse complement.
TATATGCTATTGTACGCGACAGGTCGTGGATTTGATTTCCACGCATTAAAATAAAATATTTTATATTGTTACTTCTTCGCTCTATAAGATAAAGGCAAAGCGTGACGTTTAGTTTCACCACACTGAACACGCTATATCTGGAATCTCTCTAACGGTACGGAAAAGTGTCTTTAACATTATTTTTCTCTTTTGCGGGAAAGAGCGTGAAAGCTGTTTTTAAAGAATCCTACAGTTTTAAACTTTATGTAGATGCAATTTCATTAAATGGACGATATAAAAATATATAATATCAAAATTAGTCTATTTCACAATTTACTAAGAGATTTCTACTATACACTTATAAAACATATGTCTGTACTTCACAATTTTAAAATTATATGTACCTAGTTTTTAAACAACTTTATTATTTTTTTATAAATATAATAAGATAAAAATATAATGCTCAAAGCACCATTTTGATTCTATTTGTATTTGTAAATATCTAATATAGCAATGAATATATTCACTAATAGAATATTAAATGACAAAAGCGAAAACTTCATGGGTCACTTTTAAACAATTGTAACCGGATGTATCGGTACATTTAGTACTATACACTATTGTAAATCCGACGTTTCAAACACTTTGCATCTGTCATTGACTTTATTATTATCAAACTACCACCACATTTCTTAATTGCCCTCGCTGCTGCCCTGGATTTGTACAGTCAAATTGCTCTCTAGTGTAAAGAACTAAAGAATTCAAAAAAAATATTATCTTAATAGCCATAACAGACGACCGAACTGAACCTCGACCTTGGTTCGCCATCGAACCGTATTTTCTAGGCGAACCTTGCTCCGCACGATCGAAGATGGTTCGATGGCGAACCAAATCGAGATTCGGTTCGGTCGTTTATTACGGCTATAATGCTAAACGCTTATCTGTAACCACTATGTACCGCAAAGTGTTCGAAAGCGTCAGTTATCCCAAAAATATAAATATTTATATAATAACAACAGATTAGAGAAAAATATGAGCTCAAAAAAATCGCCCTCTACTCTAGTAGTAAAAATTAATTATAATTCTAAGTAAAAGCCCCAAAAAATTACAAATTTTATCACAAAAACTGTTTATTATAAAATGATATATTTAGCGTTTCACATCGAACTAGGCACTGCCCTATTTTGTAAAACGATATTATAAAACGACGAACATAATAGACTCTCTAATATACTAAAATATTAACTAAATTTCAAATTTTGCTGATTTTTCATATTTTTTGTTAATTTCAAGATTATTTTTCTTTTGAAGATTATTTTTCTTTCGAGGCCTGTCGTGGCGCAGCGGCACAAACGTGTGACTGTAACCGATGGGTTGATTAGGCGGAAAGTGGAGAACGGAAGTGAAACGGAGTATCTTAACACTAGTTTCCCAAGATTCCTCTGCGTACCCTGCCATGCGCGGGATACAGCGTGAAGCTGAGTATTTTTCTTTTGAAATCCGTTTAAAATGTTTCATTTTATTTATCCTACTAACTACTATATAGGTAAAAGTTGTGAAAGTGGATGTTTTTCATCTTTCACGCAAAAACTACTAAATGGATCTAGATTAAACTTGACAGTAATATAGTGTATACATAAGCACACATAGACTACAATTTATGTAAAAATTTTTACTCATTCACTTTTCAGTCGCAAGTATCACATAATCCAACGTCTAATAAGTCCAACTATTTCACTAAGTTAGTTAAAATAATTCTCTTCGTTTATATCTTTCAACAATCTTATTTAGATCCATCGTAAGAAAATGACCAATTTTGCCGAAATTAGTAAATATATAAATATAATAAAATATTTTTAATATTTTTAGTGCTAATTCACAGTTAGGATGCGTAACAGGATTTAAATCATGCCTGTTGGAGGCCGTCGAAGTTCCTTATGGACGCGGATTCAAATCCTCTATATAAATTATCATTTAATTTTGTAAAATTAACAATTATATACAATTGTGTATCGAAATTCATATTTGATAAAGATTTACAATTTCTTTCTGATGTCGCAAAACAAATTTTATTTAAAACCATATTATTCAATATTTAATTATATTAAATGGCGATTAGCGTCGGACTATTCATGTAGTTTATAGATACCATTAACATTTCTTTTCTAGTATAATATACCCTCAGATTGCACCTTCCAGCTGTCTTTGAGCTTAGGCTTCTTACAGGTTCCTTTAGAATATTTTAAATAATACAGCGTATACCGACACCAATTTTTATTAATTGCTTTTCTCTAACTTTAACAAAAAATCTTTGTAAAATTATATAACATTGAAATATAAATTACTACATTTATCAAACTAAATACTGCACTTGAAGATATATTTTGTATGAACATTTTTATTATATTTTTTATATTATTAGACAGACACACAGTAGACACACAAAAGATACCAGAACACAGACACACACGCAACCAGACACACAAAAAGATATATAGAAAATACTTAACAAGAACGAAAAGAAGAAACACGAAGACACAGAGACAGAGATACAGATAAAGATTCATACAGACACACAGAAAGATTCACAACAAAATACACAGAAAGACACTCAGTCCGAAGCACAGGAAAACTTATAGAAATACATACAGACAGAGCACATAAAATACACAGACAAGACACAGAAAAAGACATAAAAAAGATATACACACAGAAAGGCACACAACAGACAGACAGACAGGTTAAACTTGTAACATCCCTGTTATTCTATCGGGGGTTGAAAATCGGGAAGTATGGTAAGGCTGAATCAATATTAGTTAGCTACAATTAAAATTTATCCCTCTCACTCACTAACTCTGCTGAAGTCGGTTCGCTTAGGATTTAGGTAATTTCGCATATTATCTTTGCAAGCGAATGGTCCAATTATATAATTGCCTTTACATGTTTGATAGGTGATTAGAATAATGTAATGCTTTTTTATTACACTGTAATATATATTGTGTAAGGCCCCCGTAGTTTTAACGTCTATTTTGAAATTCAACTAGATTAAGGCTTGGCCTGTCGTGGCGTGGCTTTGGTTCGATCTCCTTTACAGGAAATAGAATGTTAAATAGTTACATTTCCTCGCTCTGGTGTATGTTCCGCTAGCCAATACGCAATGCTTCGGAAAGTGGAGAACGGAAGTCTATTAAGGACAACTGAGTGTTTTATCACTAGTACTTCATCTGCCCACCATGTGATGGATACAGCGCCAAGGTTAGAACAAGCTTGATATAGGGGATTCGATTTTACTAGCCTTTGTCTTGTGATTTGTTCTGCAAATGGTCGTTTTGCTGAAATCTGATAGAAACTTTATTTATATTAAGTTAATACTAAAATTTCATAAAATAACATACACAATATAAAAGTAAAATTGTTACTATCAGAAAGACTTAGGATCATTTTGGACAAACAAAAAGAACAACGTATACTCGTAATTAAGCGCTAGAACGGTTTTCAAGAGGCGTGAGCTCAAATATTTATACGTTTTCAAGAAGTTAACTAAATCTATTTAAAGTTTTCTTTAAAAGATCTACTTTTATGTACTTAATGGATGAGGAGCATTGCAGAATAGAATTATACGATTTTATTGCGTGAATTTTCATTGTAAAGTTTATATTGAAGTCAATAATAATTTTGATCTGTACCTTGTTTTTTTTTTTAACCCTATACTAAAATCAAATATGTAAAAATTGTGAACTAGTATAAATTAATAAAACGTGCTAAGCGTATTAGACCCGTTACTCAACACGCAATGCCTCGAGAATTTGACGGAAAGTGGAGACCAGAAATGTCTAAATGAAAACGGAACGATATATTAGGTTCCCACGTTCCCTTCGCTTACCAGTACCTACTTAAGTGTGAGATACTTAAAAGTCAAGCAATTAAGGTTCAAAGCGAATAATATGACTTTGATAAACAAGTTGGGTAGGCTCGCTCGACTCTTGGGAAATCAAGCATTGATAGCGTACACTCGGAATTCACTCTAGAGACATTTCAACATGCTGCGATAACATAACAACATATAAAGTATAGATTTACATAGTTATATATAGTACGATTGACGACTTGTGGCTCTCAATTTTTTAACGATTGTAGAAAAAATAAACAAAATTAGTATTCTTTAAATTTAATCTCCATCGTCATTTAACTGCCTACATTCAGGGGGAAGTACCTACATATGTATACATACATTTAAGGTGGGTTCGATTGCTACTCGCGGTAATATTTTTGAGAAATTGATATTATTTTAATTTATATAATGTGATTTGACTCCAAAAATTGTTTTATATAAAATATATTAAATAACAATAATTTCTAAAATCCGAGAAAATTAACAATTGTAAATATTTTATAATTTTATTTGTCTTTTTTTTATTTATTGACTAAAAAATTCCTGGTTCTGTGGTAATACTTATTCTTACCAATATTTTTAATTGTCTTAAATAGTATTTTTTTTATTATTCTACAACTTCTTCTTTTTCTTGATAAATTTCACCGTCATCATCATCATCAGAGGAAGAAGACTTGTGTGGGATTCATGTTTGTCGTTTTTATTGTCCTGGTCTTCATAACCATGGGTGAAGGTTTTGATGATGATTCTTCTTTATCCTTAAAAACCATAAAGGAACACTGTTACTGTTCCCACCAACAGTCACTATACTTCCTGCAGGTACAGTGATTATGTTACCTTGTGGACTTTGATTATTAAGTGGAACGTATACTTGGCCATTATTCTGAATAGTGCCTTGACTCCATGGCATGCTAGCTTGTCCATTGTAACTTGGTATGATATATTGACCATTTGCTGGCTGGCCATTACTTTGCACATATTGCTGACCATTCCCTTGTATCATTACTTGACCATTACCTTGTGTGGGCTGAGCATTAGCCTGCACATATTGCTGACCATTCCCTTGTATCATTACTTGACCATTGGCTTGCATGGGCTGAGCACTAGTGCATATATTGCTGTCCGTTGCTTGAGACTAGAATTTGACCATTATCTTGCATAGGCTGACTAGAAGTCGGGATATAATGTTGACCATTACTCGCTATCACATATTGGTTATTACCTTGCACAGGCTGACCACCACTTTGAACGTATTGCGGGCCATTTGAATATAAAATTTGACCAGTGTTTTGCGCAGGTACATATTGCTGACCATTATTCAACACTATCACTTGACCTTGTCCATTACTTTGTACGTATTGGCCGCTATTAACTGGTACTAAACCAGTCTGGCCATTACTCAATTGAACAGTATAGTAAGCCTGTTGGGTTGGGGTTGCTTGGAATTTGATAATAACCATTTGATGGACCGCCAAAGGCGTTGGAGGGTAATATGTTGCTGGTCCAGAATTACTGTTTCCATTAGTGGGGACATTTACCAAAGTGTAACTCCGCTCGGTGAGCCTGCATTTGTATTCGTTGATATTATACTTCCACTTGGTGGTGTGTTAGGTACTGTGCTACTAGGATTTTGAGGTACGTATTGATCAGATGTGCCACTAGGACTGTTTACATAAACTTGTTGACCATTATCTGTTGCGGTAGGCGAGACGTAAGCACCCTGGTTTGATGGTACAATAGACGGTCCTATATTTACAGCGTATATACTTGACCATTATCAAATCCATTTACGTCATTAAGTTTGGATAATTTTGATACATTGTTTTCTTTCTGTATTTTATCTTTAGCTTCATTTAATTTATCTGGGAAAACAATAGACTTTAAATCTTTATGCTTACTGATCATTATATCTGAATTATCAGCTGCAGGTGGTACGACATGATTTGTTTTTCAAGGTACTATCTTGATTACTGTCTTCTTTCACAACCAACGTGGTATTGTCAGTTGGTGAATTTTCAACCGCCAAACTTTATTCTGGGCAAGATTTTCATCCTTAACCGTTGACACATCTGGAATTTTAACCTCTAATTTACTGTCATTTAGATAAACTCTCGCCTACGCTTCCTTTGGGCTTATCAGTGCCTAAATTTAAATTACTTTGATCATCAATCTTAAAAATATCTTTAATAGTATCTTCTAATTGTGAATCCGTGGCAACTTTAATATTAGAAATTTGTTTGTTTTTGTCTAAAAGCGCATTCACATGTAAATTACTCGTTGAATCATTAGACGAATTTAAATTAACTTTATTCATCTCAGGACCTGATGTAACTACAGCACTACCACCGTCAGATTTATTTCTTCTGTGGCTTCGTTAACACCTGAACTGTTTGGCAACCCTACCTTCCCCAATTGTCCAACAATTGGGCCTGCAGCATCAGTTGTTGATGCAGGTTTATTCGATTCAACTTTATTATCACCTTCAGCTTGAGCACCTAAATCACTGCTAATGTTTCCATCAACAGGTTTTTTATCGACACCATATTTATTCCTCCTACTTGTGAATCTCAATATTGGGTACGTCTACATTTATATTTCCCAAAACGTCTTGTCCGTTAAAACCACTTTGATCATTTGGTACAATATAACCATCATTAATATTAGAAGAACCATCTAATTACCACCGTTAGATCGAAGATCCTTGAGAATGTGAATATTTGATACTTCTTCACCAGAATAATTAGGCTGCTGCAATGGTCACCTGATTCACCTGAGCTAAATAGGCCTTCATTACTTGTATAATCTGGAGATCCAAACAAATTTCCACCAAAAATACTTGACGGTCTATTATAATCGAATGAAGAGATCCAAGATGACCGTTGCCATTTACTGGCATTCCAGGGCGATATAGTCCAGGGTTATAACCATGTCCGAAATTTTGAGCGATTAAATGAGAAATCATTTGTGGAATCTCGCCGACGTCATGATGGACACGAAATTGATCATTGCCAAAGAACATGTGACTCTTCACAAAGGCCACACAAATGTAGATTATATAAATCTGAAAGAAATTATTTATTATCACTTAATAATTTTATAACAAAAAATAATTATACTCTAGTTACGGCGCTAAGCGGGTATATATTATTTTACCTGTGTTAACTGAGCCATGGTGATTTGAGAATGACCAAATAAGGGAATCATTATAAAGATATATAATCGGTGACAATACATCTTTTCTCCATTAATAATATATTCAAAGAAATCATTATCTAATTGTACATATTCATAATACTTAAAATTGCTTAATTTTGTAGCAGTCATTATAATAACGATCTAACATTTTATCAAAGGAAAACCACACGCAACGGATGTTAATGATGAAATATAATTGAATATTAATTATTACATGCATTTAGACAAGTCTGGTTATTTTACTGTGGTCATGATTTTAAATCAAACAAAAGGAAGACAAAGAGTCTTTATTGGTTCCCTTTTTTTGTCAGCTTCACGCTGCATCCCGTATATAGCAGGGCAGAGAGAACTTTGAGGATCGAGTGTTAAGACACTGTGTACCACAATCTTGACATTTAGAATGTTCAAATAATAATTTGGTAATATATTTTTTAGACGAAATTATTTTTCTTCAGTAGATGCTTTATGCTGTAACACAATGTTTTGGGGTAGGCACATCTTGGGAAACTACTGTGAAGACATCATATCCCAATAAGCTATACTGGAGGCGTTGCGTGTTGATTGAAAAATTAAAATATTAAATATTTCATTCCTCAAATCCACAACTTGATATTATATATTTATTTTCATGGCGAAATGAAATATTTAATTAAACAATACCATAAACTAAGAAAAAGCAGTAGTTATTAAAGTATGTCTAATATTGTATGAAAATTTGTAGTGACGTACGGGAACGTAAGTAACTGTTGACGTGACAGGCTGTAGTTTGATAACTACTCAAGGTAATAAATGTGTTTTAGTGATAAAGCAGAAGCGCATCGTTGAGTTCCACCGCTTAACACGCAGTGCCTCAAATTCAGGTGGAAAGTTAAGAATATGTTTTAATAGGATCGGAGTGTCTAATTACTAGGTTCCCAGGGTCCCTACGTGCCCCCTCTACCGCTATGTGCGGGGCCGTCGTGGCGCATTGATACAGGCTGTACCCGACAGGTTCTGGTTCGATCCCCAGTCAAGGAAATGAAATATTAATATTTTCAATTTGAATATTTAATTTTTCATTTCTTCGCTCTGGTATAAGGCAAAGCGCGGCGTTGAGTTCCGCCACTCAACACGCAATGCCTCAAATTCGGCGGAAAGTGGGAACGGAAGTGGAACGGAGTGTCATAACACTAGGTTTCACTTCCGTTCCCTCTGCCTACCCTGCCTAGTGCGGGATACAGCGTGAAGCTGAAAAAAAAAAACCTACTATCTTATATTTACTCAGGTTCACGCTGTATCCCGCACATGGCAGGGTAGATAGAGGGAACTTGGGAACCTAGTGTTAACACTCCGTTCCACTCACGTTCCACACACATTGCTTGTAGGAAGCGGAACTCAAACTGCGCTTTGCCTTGTTCCCAAAGCGAAGAATGTAATTAAACATTAAATATTTAATTTCAAAATATTTAATATTTCATTTCCTCGAGAGGAGATCGAACCCACAACCTGTCTTTTACAGTCACACGCTTGTGCCGCTGCGCCACGACCGGTCAGTTATTAATATTTAGCTTATATTTACCAAATCATAATGTAATATAGTATAATATTATTAATTATATTACAAAAATAATAATCTGGTCTAAAAAATAAACATAGTTACAATGATACTCATTTAGAAGACATATAAGAAATTGAACGCAGCGGGATATGAACCCGCGCCTCTTGGAATCTATCCATCTCTGACTAAGCCATACGTTCTCACGTTACATTCAAATTGCTTATATTTTTCAAACTATTTCTATGTTAGTTTTTTTCTTTGCTAAGTATGGATTAACATTTCAAAATTAACAGAAGTAGTTACAATAGATTACTAATAATAACAAGTATTGATAACAGCCATTAAAAGTGACGCACCTCAAAAGGAATACCTCATATTCAAAGATGGTTATTAATTTTGTTAATGTGGTTTTCCGAACTGGAATGCATTATGAAGAGATTAGTCAAATGCATAATTACTTAGATAATATTTTTAATTATTAATTTCTATCAGACTTTTATGTTTTCAAGGCCTGTTCTGTTGGCGCAGAGGCACAAGCGTGCGAATGTAAACGCAACAGGTCATGTATTCGATTGCTAGTCGTGGCAATGAAATACTTAGTATGTTTTCTTCTTCTCTCTGCTAAGAAGGTGACCGTGTTCTCCGCTTTCCGCAAAGAGTTTCGACTTTAAATAATATTTAGCATATTATATTCTAATAAATGAATTAACCCAACGTTATAATAATGTTAATAAACTAAAATAATTTAAAAAATATGAAAATGCCGTGGCCTGTCGTGCGCAGCGGCACAAGCGTGTGACTGTAACCAACAGGTTGTGGATTCGATCCCCACTCGAGGAAAAGAAATATTTAATATTAAAATATTTTAATTTTTTCGCTCTGGTAAAAAAGGCAAAACGCGGCGAGAGGCATTGTGTGTTGAGTTCCGCCACTCAACACACAATACCTCCAATTCGGCTGAAAGTGGGGGACGGAAGTGGAATGGAGTGTCTAAATACTAGGTTCCCAAGTTCCTTCTGCCTACCCTGCCATGTGCGGGATGCAGCTGTGAAGCTGAGTTGAAAATTAGAAAAAAAACATATATGGATAAAAAATATTTATTTATCTTTATAAAATCACCAAACAAAACATTTCCTAAACGAGACCGGAAGGGATGACATCTTTGGTTTCTTTGTTCTCATAGTACTTCCTTCCGACGATCTCCAGTGACTTCGCGGTAATCGGCGCCCTCAGACCGTAACTGGTGGCGGTTCGTTTATCGAACCCAAGACCTTTACGACCCACCAACTTCTCATATTCAACATTATATAGAGGATTCTCTTTATACTTTACATACTCGGGAATTTTCTCAACCTTTACAGGTTCTTTAACTTTGTTAGATTGGCCTCGGTTGCCTGAATTTTTGGTCTTCGAGACTTTTTTATTATTTTGTTTATTATTTTGTGGATTTTCTTTAAAAATTTCTGAGAAAATACTATCGTAGAAGCTGCTTGCAGCAAAATCGTTGCCAAAATTTGAAAGATCTGAATTCATTTCCAGTTCATCTTGTGTTTTAGCCGCGAGGACAAGGAGAAAATAACCTGTGGAATATTTAATTATTTTTTCTAAGACTTTTTTTTATATATGCAGCAAATATCTTAATTAGTTTTTGGGTTGTTATAGTACGTGAATATTTTTTTTTATTTTTTTTGTTCCACTTTGTATCCCGCACATGGCAGGGTAGGGCAAGGGAACTTCGCGTAACCTAACGTTAAGAAACTCTTTTCCCCACTTTCCACGTTATGCCTTCTTACCATAACGTGAAAATAAGATATTAAATATTAATATTTTCGAGTGGGCTCGAATTCATCGATCTGTCGCATTTGTCTGTCTTTTTTCTTACGTTTAACAAAATAATGAATACAAATTAAAATTTAAAAATAGTAAGCGAAATTGTTGATAATTTGATACTTGTACCTAGAGTACCTATTTACTATTTAAAATTATTTATTTAAGATTCAGTGCTAATAAAATTATTTTTAAACGATTCTTTCTTTTATTTAATGTTAAAAATAACTAATTGAGAACTGTCGTGGCGCAGCGGCACAAGCGTGTGACTGTAACCGACAGGTTCAGGGATCGATCCCCAGTCGAGGAATGAAATATTTAATATTTTCAAATTAAATATTTAATGTTTTCATTCTTCGCTCTGGTAACAAGACACAGCGCGGCGTTGAGTTCCACCACTCAACATGCACTCAAATTCGATGGAAAGTGGGGAACGGAAGCAGACGGTGTCTTAACGCTAAGTTCCCAAGTTCCCTCTGCCTACCCTGCCATGTGCGGGATAGAGCGTGAAGGTGAGTAAAAATAACCGAAACATTCATAATACTCACCAACCACAATCTTCATGATCACAATCTTCTACAACCGAAGTAAAACAATACACGATATATCTAAAATTTCAATATACAAACAAGCCTTAAATAAACTCTTAAATAATTACAGTACGTGCCAATAATTATTTTAGCTTGTATTTGTACTAGATTTCTGACCTTATACGATACGTTATAAATAAGAAGAATTAAGGATTTGAGGCCGTCGTGTCGGACACGGGCGTGCCAATGTAGCTGCGATAGGCTACTTCTTCGATTCCCAGTCACGGTAATGAAATTTAATATTTAATTATTTCTCTGGTAATGAGATATAGCGCGGTTGTGGTGAGTTTTGCCACTAAACACGCATGGATATCATAATGAGATCGGAGTGTCTTGACACTAGGTTCCCATGTTCCCTCTGTGTACCCTGCCATGAGCGCTAAAAAAATTAAACGTTCAGTAATTTATAAAGTCACACACCTAATTGGTAATTGTTTGTAATTGTGAATATATATTATACAAAACCTTAGCTTTGCGAGCAACTCCAACTAGTTACAGTTAGTTTAATTAATGTAATAACCAAAGTCAGATAATTATTTATTATTATTTTTCTTTTTTCTCTTTTTTTAGCTTCCCGCACATGGCAGGGTAGGTAGAGGGAACTTGGGAACCTAGTGTTAAGACATTCCGTTCCACTTCTGTTTCCCACTTCTTTTCTTTTATTCATCAAAAATCTATTACATTGTTTATTTACACAAATCTATAACATAACTTTATTCGTTTAATTGATAGCAGCATATCATCGACATCAGTAAAGAGAATTATTTATAGACCCGCGGCTTCTCCAGCTTAAGTAACATTGATATAATAATTATATCAAATGACAGACAAATCTCAGTCTACCCGTGACCACGGACTACTGTAAAGTGTTCGAAACGTCGGGTTTCCAAAAACATGTTTAAACAATCAATATACGCCATTAATCCGGTTAAAGGTGTATCATTTTAAATTAAGTAGCATTGTTTTATTTACTATTTTCAACTGCTTTCTTGTTCTAATGACATTATCACTTTTAAGAGAATATCTTTACATTGAAAAGACATATTTTCAATTAACTTAACATTTATATTTTTTTAATCTGTTTAAATAAAACAAACTAAATGTTGAAGAAAGGTCACCAAAATATAATACTGAAAATTGTATTTAAATCTGGCTAATAATTTCTAAGATTAACGCGTACTAACGTAAGACAAAAGATAATAAATCACTAATTTGGGGCCTATTACATTTCATAAAGGATATATAAGATGTATTTAATATGTATATCATCCGAGTACATACAGTGATCATTACAGAATTTGCGTCGTCCACCGCTTGTAGCTATATGAAAAAGGCAAGTCAGTGAGTCACAAACAACCAACGTATATTTACGTTTACGTGTGGGAGAGTCACGTTGTTAGCAAAGGCAACACGCATGAGCAGACTCGAGCGGATTATTACCACCCCCGGCATTTAAAACTGGCGTTAAGTAGTGGCTTTGGCCACTGCGTTTCGCATTAGGTAATGCCGGGCCCCGGTGCCCATCCACCTTAGAGGACGGCAACGCTCCTGTATCTCCTCTGGTGTTACACGGGGCCGTGTGGGACGGTGATCACTTACCATCAGGTGACCCGTACGCTCGTTTGCCGTGTTTTTCATAAAGCAAAATAAATGTGCGGTTGCGGATTCAATGCACTTACTATATCTATCTATAGGGTACTTTCTAATAACGGCCTCATAGTTTTATTTCCTATATATAGATATTTGTTTAATTATCTCTACATATATTTATTTTTACTCTACTTCTTTATTGTCCTACCTTGTGTGGATAAAGAGTGAACTGATAGAAAAAAAGGTTAAATAATAGTCAATATTGGTAAAAGGCTAATTTATTCAGTCTTATGAATTACAAAGTATTTACATATGTACATAATTAATATTTAATACTATATAATAAGTGACCCGACTTAATCTAGCTAAAACTAAAAGTCCATCTTCAAAGCCAAGTCGTACGCCAGTAACAACAATACATTTAATTTGAAATATGTTAATAAAATATGTATATAAAATTTTAATGTTTAGAGATTTTCATTTAAATGTACTAGTTTTATACAGTGAAAATGTGCAGCTACAATGTTCAGTCACGGGTTCGTTTCCACGATCATTTATTAGTGGTTAAGAATTTTCGTTATTACTGGTGTGCTTTAGACAAAATGGAGTGTTTCTTAACGGGATCTATTTTTAATGCAATTCTTTAGAGGTTTTTTTTTTATTTAACATAACTTATTTTTTATAAAATTTTATATATATCATTTAATATAAATTCTAAATTTTAAAGACGTTTTAAGGCTTTTTTTGCGGCTTTTTGATGAAATTTTCGCGTTAATATTTCAGTAGTATATTTTTTAATGTCGAACACCAAACATTTAATAACTACATTGTAACACAAAAAAAATATTTAAACTAAAACTAAAAAAACAAACAAAACTAACCCGTTATACACTCCATTAAAATCTAACCGTAAATCTATCGTCGATGTTGTCGTATGGCATTCGTAAATTTAATGCTACATTCCGTAACCGCCATATTGGCTGTCAGGAATCCCCTAAACTTGAGACTGGGGCTGGTCTGTCGAAGGGGATCCCATGGGCGACGGTCTGGGTACTTGCGGTCTCTTATACCGCAGTAGGAAGATGCATCGTTGCAACTACCTACTGTGTCTTGTACCACCTGGGGAGAGGTAAAAAGTCCATAATAAAAAGAATTTTAATAATATATTCACACGTAAAGTCTGAGGACAGAGTATAAATATTATACAAATATCATATAAATATTATACAACAACATTTGAATGGGTCAGACACAATGAATAGGTACTTCTGCCATTATGTTTATTCTTTGAATTTTCTTTTTTTATTCTCGTTTAAATGAGTTGAACTATAATCTGCATACATTCATGAAATTATTTTACAAAGGTATAAAATAGATGGCGGTACGAGTAAGTCATTTTGATATTAAAAAAATATTATGATTTCATTTTATGAAATTCTAAAATACTATTTTTTCTTAGATTTTCCATTCAAACCTAACAAAAAGTAAGACAATTTTTAATACCAGTAAAAGATATATTACTTTGCACAGGTAGTACGCAAACTGGAATGTGACTGTGGCTTATCATATATTAGTCAAACAAGTTGATGTACGTAGTATAATATGTTAGGGTGAGGGAATCCTTTTCCGATATTTAGAATGGGCATGTCTCAAAGTTAGCAGTGTGTTAATAAATCCCAACACTACATTAGGTTTGATAACCCCACATCGTCGCTAGAAATCCGAATTTCAATATTGAAGACGGTTGGAAACTTTCTACCACCGGGGTCCACCCAGTCACAAAAAAAAATATCTCAAACGCACCGTATCAGAGGATAAGAATCCATGGCAGTAAGAGAGGCAATTATGAAATCATTAGCGGTAGTTTGGTATTATAATTATGTCAACTGCGAGATGGATGTCACTCTACCTTTTACTTCAGTTTCCATATAAATTACACCTTAAATTTGTTTCATTTAAAAATAAAACATACATTTATATTAAAAACTATTCATTAGAGGCCAATGCAGCTTTTAGTTTCTGTCTGTTAAATTGAAAACTATTTAAAGTCAAGTAAACGATATTTTTTACACATATTTTTTTCACTTACCCTATCGTCATTCAATTAGTCACCATACAGAACAGCACCATAGGGTAGCCTTCTGGAGTTCCCTTGGGTATCAGCATATGATGAGGCCAGCCACAGCCGCAAAAGTCAAATTCTGCTGCTGCTGTGGAGCCAGAGTCACCAGGTCTTAAGTTCTGGTCGCGGAACGTCCTCTCGTAGGGGATCGTGACGGAAGATAACAGACTGTTCCGTTTAATGGTGGAACTGCCAGCTGGGACTGCAGAAAAAAAAGTAAAAATATAAACTTGGATACAGCATAGAGCTAAAAACATAACTATGCAATCTGCTACTTACTGCCTTGTGAGAATTTATCCAATTCAATCATAAGGCGACGTTGTTCTTCAAACGGTAGCGGATTATTGTCTTCATCCAACACAGGTGCTATGAAGATACGGAATGTACCCATAAGACCTGCCCCACTTGAATTGTTTACTTCAATACTGTTAAATAAACATATAAGTACAATACTGTTAAATAAACATAACAATACTGTTAAATAAAAATTCTGAAGCTAACGTTAAGACTCTCAATTTTCGAGATATTTTGCGTTGTGTGGTGTAACTCAACGCCGCCCTTTCTTTGTCACCAGATTTTGTGTTAGAACTTTTCGGATAGCATATTCGAACATAATTAATGTGAGAAAGCTGGTTCTGGATACTTGATGAAGTGTTTCATGTAATTAGAATAAAAGTGAAAATCTTTTACATATCCCCGTTAAGATTCAAATCAAATTGATTGTGTAACCTTTTTTTTATTCTATAGTTTTGAAGAATTATAACAGATAACAGCTATCTACTTTGATATATTTAAATTGAGACCGATTGAATGTGAAGATGATGCATGTGGGTTTTACTCCAAGTCAAGGCGCGGTGTTGACCTCCGCCAATGAACATGCTCCAAATTCGTTGGGAAGTGGGGCGGGCGTTGCATAATCCATCCAACCCCTCTTAACAATAGGTTTTCAAGTTAACTCTGCCTTCCCTGCCATGTAGGAATACAGCGTGAAGCTCTCATTTTTCTCTTTGAAGATCAAAGTCGTCATTCTAGTTTTCTATTTTAATAATTTTCACTCGCATATCTTTTGCATAACAGGTATGCAAAAGATATGCGAGTCAGAAAATTTATGTTGCTTACTTATATTCAAATTCATCATGTTGCAAATGTGTAAACCGAGCGTTGACACTACCACGCGGCATAAAGTCCAAGCCACGGCTCAGCTCTACCGTACTCTGTTCCCATTGGGTTTGCAACTGGTTCGTACTTCTACCCAATGGCCCTTGACTGTTGACCGAGATCGCCGACACTCGGATACCGGGGAAGTCCAACGGAAGTTAGATTAAGATCTCTCTTAATTCTCTAATACATTGCAGTTTCGGAGTTTATATACAGATAAGTTTGTCGTTGTATTAAGTTGATTCTGATATTTATTTTTAATTTTAATGTCCTATTTTCCAGAAATAAATTAGTCACAGAGCACTATGTTCTTTATTTTCTATTATATTAATAACTAATATTGACTGGCAGTTCAGCTAGAAATAAGATGTTATCGAGAAGAAAAGTTGGATATATAAATTTTAAAACGGTAGCTAGCAATAGATATAATAAAAACGAATAAATAATTCGGTTCTTTTCTGCTTTACTCTACAGGTTTATACTTGAATATAACAATAACTTAATTATACAATGTATGATATTTTTAATTCGCTAATTAGTAATATATAAATTTAAATCTACATTATACTTCTCTATGAATGACTTTTTAGGCAGATTTAAAATATAATATAATTTAAAAGACGCAAAGAGACAGATAGCAAGAAGTCAGTGCATCAGTATGTGGACACCGTAGCTCCTAATGGAATAAGTCCAATTAATAATTTAAATGAATGTTTTTTTTTAATCCAAAGCCTCACGATGACGTCGTGGTATTCTTTAAGTAAACTAGTATTATTAGGTATCTATGTATAATTAAGTAAAATTTACAGTAATGTCTTTAGAATACTGTCTTTAGTAGTGGCGATACAAGCGTGTGACTGTAAACGCTTGGTTGTGGTTTCGATCCCACTCGAGGAAATGAAATATTTAATATTTTTAATTTTATCATAATATTTTAAAAAGTCTCAAATTCAGTGGAAAGTGGGGAACGGAAGTAGAACAGAGTGTATATACTAGGTTCCCAAGTTTCTTCTAACTATCCTACCATGTGCGGGATACAGCGTTAAGCTGAGTTAGAAAGTTAAAAGTCTTTAGAATAGTATACAGTATTAAAGTAGTTAGTCTACAGTATTAAAAGACTTCATATAACTTTACACGATTTACAGTAACAATAAATTCAACATCAATAACATTTTTGCTCTAGTTTTTGGTACTGACAATTTTTAATTTTATATAAAATGTTCCGTGTTTTATTTAAGTAATTAGACACTTACCCGGTCCCTGCCATAAGGCGGTAGTTTAGTTTTATATAGATTAAATAGATCATCTATATAGGCGTGCCAGCGTAGAACACGGGGTCTCGCATGGCGGTCGCCGAGTCACCCATCACACCGAACAGTTCCTGTAGAAATGGATAAATAATTATTTTTTAATAATATCTTAGTCATCATAGTTTTAATTTTTGATTCACACATGAGGAAATTAAATATTTCATATTTTCATTTAATCGCTCTGGTAGAGAGGTCATTCATCACACAATGTTTCAAGTATTCAGTTGAGTCTGGGAACTGATGTGGCTTATTTCTTTTTCTGAAAGGTGATTTTATCGACAATGTTCCTTGTCATGATTTGTAATAATATATGTATATTATTATCCTTTTTATTGTAGTCTCTGTTCTTTAAAAAAAATTTTTTTAAGGATTTTAATAATTTTTGGAAAAAATGGTCTTCTATGTAATAAACGTATTTAGCCTTACCAAAAATCTATGATCGGGGTCGTGAGCGTAGGATATGAACACGTGACCCATGTTGTGCATGTCTCCATAGTAATTGCGGTTCCTACTTATTATTGAGGACTCCATCAAGTTACCGAGAATATCGATGCCTGTTTGCTCATCCAAAGGCATTGTACGACCATTGGGCTGGAAAAAGATGAAATATTAGTTATTTGTGAACATAAAGCGCCTTGACCCATTTAAACTTATTTTTATATTATAACTATGCTCAGCTAGAAGAAGAAAAAGAAGAGAATAATATATACAAACCGAATTGTATAAAATGTATAGAATACCAGTTGTTTTATTACCAACGTTTGTTACCAATAATAATAGACTGTGACTGTTATGAGACTGCTATACTTAAAATTAATACATCAAAAGACTTAACCATCTTCTGATGGTTAAGTCTTTTGTTTCTCCAAGCACCGAGATCGCTATAAACATATTCAATCTGCTTCAGGCAATTCATTTAATTACCGTACTTATAAATAAGGCAAACAATTGTTATATTATTAAAAAAATAAATAACACCCAGAAAGAAGTGGATAAAGTGAGTTCACACCAAGTCAAGATATTATTACTAAATGTTCAGTTCATTTTTGAAGTGAAGATTTCTTACAACTACACAATTTTAAGTATAGCATTTTCTTAGCATCTAATAATAATTTCTATCAAATATCATCTTAATTAATATTATAAAGAAAAACAAGTAAAAATTACCAAGAGTATAGCCATATTGTTAACAGCTTCAATAAAGCGGTCTCTCCAATTTTCTAGCTGGCCGACATCACTGTTGATTTGTTCCCACGGACGATCCAAGTCGCGGAGTTCAGAGAGTGCGAAACTATTAAATTATTTATTAACATTAAATTATACATTTTTTTAAGAAAAATAATTATTAATTTATAAATATTGTTATTTTTATTTCTAAATTATAAGATGGTTTTTTTTTGACATAGAGTTAGACAATCCGTTCGCCACTTTCTAAATTAAATAAATCGTGTTGAGTGGCGTATTTCAACGCTGTAATTCATCTTGCCAGAAAAAAATCACAATATTTTTAAGACATACATGCGAAGTACGCATGTCTTACATAAAATAGGTAAGACATTAAAAATGTAACAGCAGATACTTTATTCTCTACAAAATAATAAAAAAACAAAAAAAGTAAATATAAAATTTAATAAAATTCCCGACCCAAACACTCACTCACAGTTTATTATGGCAAAGTGCTTGTAGTTCATAATTGACTATTTTCATAAAACATAACTAAGACAACTGCAATAACAAGCCTTTCTACTAATTTCTTTCGGTTCATTAATTAGTTCAGGAGCTATACAGCCACAGACACGCAAACAGAAACTCCTGTTTTCACTTACCGCGGTGGCCAAGCTCGACTCGCAACTTGAGAGTCCAATTTGGGAATATCCTTCCTCAATGGGTTGGCGGAAGTTGTTGAAACGTCGAACTCGACCGAGTTTGTTACAGAGTCTATCTGTGGTGTATCTGTTGCATAAAAGAGGAAAGTTAGGTAAAACATGCCATTTTAAATAAGAAATTTTTGTTTATAAGCGCAAGTACAATTTTACATTTTATTTTGATTCAAGCAAACATGATTATAATTTTCAATTGAAATTGGAATCTTAAGTAACCTTATATGTTTTATGGTGAAAGAAAAGAGTATACATTTGGAAGATTAATTACTTTTTTATTGCTTCCCACACATAAGAATCTGGGAACCTAGTGTTAAAATTTTTTAAGTACCATTAGCATTACAAAAATGATGCTCCCCACATGCTGAAGGCAGTGTTTGTTGAGAAGTAGAACTCATTGACGGTTTATATTTCGTTGCCAGAACACATATTTTACAATTTTCAGTATTTAATTTTCTTAAGCGGAGATGGAAGCTACCACACTTACAGTTGCACGTAAGCCATACATTATGACAAATCCCAAATAATAATTAATATGTCATTATTCATTTTTTTTTATTTAACAACTAGCTTAATATTTTTATTGTAGTGGCATGATTTATGTATTTTTTCTATGTATTAACCGTGGAACTCATAATCATAAAAGCGAAAGTTAAAAAAAAAACATTTTTAATATACTATAAAATGAATATAAAATATTCCAGCAGAATAATACAAAAAATAATTGATAAACTTGATAATGAGATTTATTCTTCAACCAGTGAAATTTTTACAGAATGCCTTGTAAAATTTAATTTTTTAACTCAATTATATTATATTACTAGAGATATTACGCAATAAAGAATATTACATATATACATACTTACTGAATACGCACGTAAGATATAACTTCCTTCACAGTCGATAAAAACAACCATTACGTTCATTACATATTACAGTCATGTAAATCATAATTTTTTAAAAAAAAATGTAATTTACCTAGCAATAATCTGCTGGTGCATATAATAAAACAGCTCGCCGCGCCTGTCCTTGTCTACAATGGCGCGGTCCGCTGAATCGAATGGGTACACGAGATGCCAGTGCCATTGGTGGAGATTAACGCCGATATCCTCGCGGAAGTAGGCAACACGCTGTTCCGGCTCCAGATCTGACGCTGTATAGTTTTGGGGAATGAGGATCGGTATCTGGAAAAGTATGGACTAATTAATAAGCAGTTTGGTTTATGTCAATTAGTGCCAATTCGATTACCAATTACATGTCTTTAAATATAAATTAAGACTTACATTTTAAGACGGTAATTGCTCTAGCTTAATAAAACGTATGGCTAGTTATACCGACGATTTCGAGGAGGCGCGGTTAAAATCCTGATACGCTCAAATTTTATACATTATTAAATTTTGTTTTACTTATCTTAACTTTTAATTAATAGTTCTCATAGTTATTCTAGTAATTAACCAGAATATATATATATATATATATATATAACGTCTTGAGTACCAGGCCGAAAACCTCAATTACCTTAAATAATGTATAAAAGAATGTACTGTAAGCACATGAGTTGGCTCTGGAGGAGCAGGGGCACGAGTGTACGACTATGAACGCGATATTTAGTTATTTATTCTCACTGGAGAAAATGAATATTTCATTTCTAACATACAGCACGATATGCCTCCAGACATCAATGAAAATGGTTTAATAAAAAATGTCGAATAGTTTAATAGGAACAGAGTATCATAACACTAAGATCCTAGGTTATACTGTCGGCCCTACTATGTGCAGTGTACAGTGTAAAGTAAAAAAAACTAAAAAAATATACACAAGCATTTTAAAATCGACTACATTAAATACATATTTTTTTTGTTAATTACATCAACTGAAAATATTCGAGTACATATCATTTTAATTAAAAATCTAAATATAAACAAAGACACCTTTTTTTTCCCCTACTCACCCTGTCTCCTGGTTGTTCAACGCTAGATACCTCACGCGCCCTCCTAAACACCTTTGGGTCTACGAACTTATCGGGGAAGGTCTCAGCGAAAGTCGGGATGTCTAGACCTTTTGTGTCATCTCTGAAATATTTTTTTTATGAAAATACATATTCAACATAATAATTTAAAATTAAGTAAGGAATATCTTTTTTATGTATTAAAAATATTAAAATAGTAAAGTAAAAGAAAACAATGACTTTAATTATGTTTCATGACTACAAAAATAAACAACATTCAAATTGAGGATATTCAATAGCGGGGAACGGAAGTGGAACGAAGTGCCTTAACACTAGGTACTTCCCTTGCCTACCCTGCTATATGCGGGATACAGCGTGAAGCTGAGTTGAGTTAATATTCAAATTAAAATATTAAAAAAAAACAAATTATCACAAAAAGAGATTTAAGTAGATTTTTTTATGTTCAATTCGGGAATTAGCAGCCACCCATTGCCTTGAATTTGGCGGAAAGTAGAGAACGGAGCAGAGTGTCTTAACCTAGGTTCTCGGTGTTTTATCTTGCCATATGCGGGATACAGTGTAAAGCTAAAAAATAGATATTTCCTTACTCACCTGTGCAACAAAGCGACAGAAAGGCAGTAGTTAAACATGTAAGGATTGATTCTCAGTTGACAGTACGAGCAGATGGAAAGAGGTCGTCGACGTCACGCATACCTTTGAAAAATCAGAAATAATCATTATTGTAGTTTTTTTTTTACGATGTAAGTTATGTAACAAATTTAGTATCATAAATTTATAATTATTAAAAATATATATACAATTTAAGAATAAATTAAGATAAAAAATACATCTATAATATACTTAAAATTTATTTCGTAAAAAATTTAATATCCAAAAACCTATTAAGTAAACTAAAATGACAATGTAGGCGGAGAAAAATAAAATATAAACCACGACAAGTCGTCGGTTCTACCCACTTGTAGCTTTTTTCACAGTTCCATGTGTGGCGCTTGAAGAAAGTTCCTACTCATTGAAATAAGGTTTTAAACAATAAACTAACTAATATAATTTTCTTAAGTTTTATATAAACTATCCAACATTACCCAAAAATATCAATAAGATTCGCAGACATTTCCTATGTTTAGGTACAAATACGAAAACTGGTCGTTATAAAGCATTTCCATGGGCAGCGACAGATCGGCAGAGCAATGTTCCTACAGGTATAGGATTCACACCCGCTCCCGAAACGACTTGAGGGGCATTGCTGGAATCCTTGTATTTATCTGGCTAAAAGAATATAAGAGAAAATTGTATCTCAATATAGAAAACAAAATAAATGAACTCAAAGTACAAGATAAAAGTGTATTTCCATTTGTATGTAGCTCGTTCAATTTTATATACAAATTATCAAAATAATAAAATATATTTCAATTTATTAAAATCTACTCTCTCAATCTTACACATTAAAAACTAAATATTGAAAAAAAATATTTAATATAAACAATAAACCTATTATACATAGTTAAAAAACACGATTTCAAAAATGTATTGAGATGCACGGTCAATATGTAAAATTTCTTTTAACGTTTTCTCTTAAAGAATCCTTAGGGCCTAAGTTATAGATTGCACTTAGAGCTCGCCTCGCTCTTGTTGACATAATACCGGTCCAAAGTAAAATGCCTAAAGACATACAAGGCTCCAAGTAAAGAATTAAATGATATTACAGTTTCGAATGTTAATTTCAATACACTATTGAATATTTTTATTATAGCCTACTATAATGAAATTAATATTTGTGCAACATTGTGCCAATTTTAAATTGTAAAAAGTCCGACACAGACTTTTCGGACAAATGCTTATAGCTCTTAAATTGTCGATCTGATTTTCAAAAACATTGGTAAGAACTTGAATTAGTTGATTGATCAAGAGATACGCTACAAATATATATAATTACAGATCAAACTTTAAACTTTTTTTTCTCGCTGGGGATAAATAAAAAGAAAAAAGAATATAAACTTACCAAAGTAATGTGAAGGTAATTGGAAGACGTGCCATCTTTCGGCATGAAACATGGCTCTCCGTTGGTCTGTCGAAGAACAGTAACAGATTCTTCTTGTCATCATGATGATATACTGGAAGGAATGAAATAAGCGGTAATATTATAGAAAATTTATATATTTATACAAAATTACAAAAGAAAAAAATCAGTTCGTCCTTGCTTTTTCTCATTTTTCCGCTCGAAGTTGAGCATTGCTTGAGTGGCGGACTCAGCACCGCGTTTTGCCTTGGTAACCAGAGCAAACAATGAATATTAAATATTAATTTGGAAATAAATAATACAATATTTAAAAGGATCCATGCCTCACTATCTGATAAGTCCCTGTTATATTATAACCATATGATATTCATCTATTGTATCAGGAAGGTCAATCATATTTCCTATCTAAGCGCAGTTTGATGGTTGTGGGGTCAATGCTTTCTCATTGTCTGTTTTTGTTTTAGAAACTAAACAAAAAAGACTTACTTTTCTTTGCGATTTAAAATACACAATTTTAATTAAGCAATATATCTATACTATAAACAATATATAAAAAAAATAAATAAACTTTAAGAGTTTTTGTAAGCCGTGACAACCACGGCTACTGTAACCTTTTCTCCTCCAACATAAATCTATATATACAATCAACATATACGACTTGTGTACCGTTTCTTGTCTGACAATATGTATCGTGTGCAAACAGAGGGAAGTTGTGGTCTTGGACGTTATCAGAGGATATATTGTCACTGCCAGTTAGTGATAACTGGCGATAGTTTACCACTAAATGATACCTGGTTGGAATTTCACATAGCCGTATGAAATATTGTGCTTTGTTTTGTTACCTATAGTATATTAGGAATTTTAGTTACTTTCATATCTGATATAACTTAAACATTTTTTTTTAAATGTATCGAGGCCTGTCGTCGCGCAGCGGCACAAGTGTGTGGTTGCAATCGTGACAGTTTGTCAGGTTCGACCCCGCACCCTAGCAAATTAAATATTTTCATTCCTTCTTCGCTCTGATAACACATAAATAGAAAAGAGTGTTTAACACTAAGGTTCCCAAGTTCTCTACCGATCTTGCTACGAGCGGAATACAACGTGCAGAAGAAAAATATATATTTCAGTATGGAAGAGGCTTAAATGAGAACAGAATGTAAGACTAGGTTCCCAGATTCCCTCTGCCTACCTTGTACAAATAGGACAAAATGCAAATTTCAAATAAAATAAATAATAGAGTGACATAGGCTACTTTTCTAAGATAACATTAATCAGTCCTACATGTCTATTTTATCACGTTACACAGACACAACAGGTGGACAATCAGAACCACGACATGGAAAGGTCCCACTGGGAAGAGAACTGGGTA
>JAEIOK010000090.1:0-27573 GCA_019049475.1 Eueides isabella | reverse complement strand
ACTGGCTGCTGCGCTTCTACGGTTATGGCGTGGAGGAAATCACCGATACCACCCAGGATGGCATGCTGGATCTGGACATCGACCCGAAGATGGCCTGGGCGATCCGACATCCCGAGCGCTTCCCGGTCGATCTGAACCGCGCGCCGAAGGAGCTGCTGCTGCGCGTGCCCGGGCTCGGCGTGCGCAATGTGAAGCGGGTGCTGATGGCGCGCCGGCACGGCCGCCTGCGGGTAGCCGACGTGGCCCGGTTGAAGGCGCCGATGAGCAAGCTGCTGCCGTTCGTGCTGCTGGCCGACCACCACCCGCGCAAGGCGCTGGATGATCCGGCGGCGTTGCGCGCACAGCTGGCCCCGCCGCCACGACAGGGCTCGCTGTTTGATGCACCGCCCGCCGCCTGACGCGCAGCGCTGGTCGCTGCGGGTGGACCCGCCGTGGTCGCTGGATGCCTGGCGCGATGCCGCCCGCGAGGCGCTGGTGCGTGGCGTGGCAACCGGCGCAGCTGGACTGGCTGGAAGGCAGCGAGGCCTCGCTGCTGGATGCGCCATCGGTGCAGAGTACTCCCCTGCCCGCCGACGCCAGCGCGCCCAGCGTGGCCGCGCGATTTCATGGAGCTGGCCGCGACCTGCCTGTGCCATCGCGAGCCGCAGCGCCTGGCCCTGCTGTACCGGCTGCTGTGGCGCATCGCCCACGGCGAGCGCAGCGTGCTGTCCAACCCGGCCGATGCGGACGTGCTGCGGGCGATGGCACTGGCCCAGGCGGTGCGCCGCGACACCCACAAGATGAAAGCCTTCGTGCGCTTCCGCGAAGTGCCCGGGCAGACCGATGCCTTCATCGCATGGTTCGAGCCGGACCATCACATCGTCGAGCGCGTCGCGCCATTCTTCGCGCGCCGCTTCGCCGGCATGCGCTGGGCCATCCTCACCCCCGGCCGCAGCGTGTACTGGGATGGCCAGGCACTGGCCTTCGGGCCCGGCGCCCGTCGCGAAGATGCCCCGGCCGAGGATGCGCGCGAATCGCTGTGGCAGACCTACTACGCCAGCATCTTCAATCCGGCCCGCTTGAATACCCGGATGATGCTGCAGGAGATGCCGGCGCGGTACTGGCGCCACCTGCCCGAAGCGCAGCTGCTGCCGGGGCTGGTGCGCGATGCGGGCCGACCGCGTGCAGGAAATGCACGACCGTCCCGCGCAGGGCCCCGCAGCGGAAGATCCGCAGCGACCGGCGGTGCTGCCGTCACCGGGATCAAGCGCGGACAGCCTCGATGCGCTGCGTGCCCAAGCCGCCGGCTGCAGGCAGTGCCCGCTGTGGGAGCCGGCCACCCAGGTGGTGTTCGGGCAAGGGCCGGCCGATGCACGGGTAATGGTGATCGGCGAACAACCCGGCGATACCGAGGATCTCTGCGGCCGGCCATTTGCCGGTCCAGCAGGCCAGCTTCTGGACCGGGCCCTGGCCGAACTCGGCATCGACCGCGCCACGCTGTACCTGACCAATGCGGTGAAGCACTTCCACCACGAGCGGCGCGGCAAGGTGCGCCTGCACAAGCGCCCCGAGAGCCGGCATGTGCGGGCCTGCCAGCCGTGGCTGCTGGGCGAGATCGCGCGGGTGCGGCCGCAGGTGATCGTCTGCCTGGGCGCGACCGCCGCTTCCTCGGTGTTCGGCGCGGGCTTCCAGCTGTCACGCGACCGCGGTCGCTGGCACACGCTGGAAGATGGCACCCGCGGCTATGCCACCGTGCACCCGGCGTGGGTGCTGCGGCAAGGCGACGACGCCCGGCGTGAGGAGGCCTACCGGCTGTTCCGCGATGACCTGGCCCGTTTGCGGGCGGACGATGCGGAATCCGCCGGGCGTGGCCCGGCGCTACCACCAGGCGATGACCGGTAGCGCCGGGCCACGCCCGGCGAGCGCAGCGGCCAGTCAGGCCGCGTCGGCCTGGTTCTCCGGGCGCGCGCGGGTCGAAGGCGTCCAGCGCCTGGCAGGCCGCTTCGATGCGGCGCAGGGTGGGGTATGGCGCCAGGTCCAGCGGACGATGACCGGTAGCGCCGGGCCATGCCCGGCGAGCGCAGCGGCCAGTCAGGCGGCGTCGGGCTGGTTTTCCGGGCGCGCGCGGTCGAAGGCGTCCAGCGCCTGGCAGGCCGCTTCGATGCGGCGCAGGGTCGGGTACGGCGCCAGGTCCAGCGGACGATGACCGGTAGCGCCGGGCCACGCCCGGCGAGCGCAGCGGCCAGTCAGGCCGCGTCGGGCTGGTTTTCCGGGCGCGCGCGCTCGAAGGCGTCCAACGCCTGGCAGGCCGCTTCGATGCGGCGCAGGGTGGGGTATGGCGCCAGGTCCAGGCCGAAGCGGTGCGCGTTGTACAGCTGCGGCAGCAGGCAGATATCGGCCAGGCCGGGGCGGTCGCCGTGGCAGAAACACGCCGGTATCCGCACTGCCCGCGAGCATCGCTTCCATCGCCGCGAAGCCGTCGGCCATCCAGTGCAGGGTCCACTGTGTGCGCGCGTCGGACGGTGCTTCCAGGCGACGCTCGAGGTACTGCATCACCCGCAGGTTGTTGATCGGATGGATGTCGCAGGCTACCAGCTGGGCAAGTGACCGCACCCGCGCGCGGCCGACCGCATCGGCCGGCAGCAGCGGAACCTGCGGATAGCGCTCATCGAGGTATTCGAGGATCGCCAGCGACTGGGTAAACGTATGCCCGTCATGCAGCAGGGTGGGCACCAGCTGCTGCGGGTTGAGCGCGGCATAGGCGTCGGCATGCTGCTCGCCACCTTCGCGCACAAGGTGCACCGGCCGGCCCTCCCAGGCCAGGCCCTTCAGCTCCAGGCCGATGCGCACGCGGTAGGCGGCGCTGGATCGCCAGTAGGTGAACAGCACGAGGCCGTCGTCGACCGGGCCGTCGTCAACCAGAATGTCCATCGCCGCCTCCACGCTCAGGGCTTGGCCGCCTGCTCGATGCGCTGTTCGATCGCACCGAAGATGCTGTTGCCGGCGGCGTCGAGCATCTCGATGCGCACCACGTCGCCGAAGGACATGAACGGCGTGCTCGGCTTGCCGTCGCGCAGGGTTTCCACCACGCGCTGTTCGGCGAAGCAGGAGGCGCCCTTGCTGGTGTCCTCGTTGGCGATGGTGCCCGAGCCGACGATGGTGCCGGCGCCCAGCGGACGGGTCTTGGCCGCATGCGCGACCAGCTGGGCGAAATTGAACTGCATGTCCACGCCGGCTTCCGGCGCACCGAACCACTTCCCGTTGACGTGGGTCAGCAGCGGCAGGTGCACCTTGCTGTCCTGCCAGGCCGTGCCCAGCTCATCGGGGGGTAACGAACACCGGCGACAGCGCCGAGCGCGGCTTGGACTGCAGGAAGCCGAAGCCCTTGGCCAGTTCGCCCGGGATCAGGTTGCGCAGCGACACATCGTTGACCAGGCCGACCAGCTGGATGTGGCCAGCGGCCTGTTCCGGCGTGGCCGCCATCGGCACATCGTCGGTGATGACCACGATCTCGGCTTCCAGGTCGATGCCGTACTCCTCGCTGACCACCTTGACCGCGTCGCGCGGGCCATGGAAGCCGGCGCTGGTGGCCTGGTACATCAGCGGGTCGGTGTAGAAGCTTCCGGCACCTCAGCGCCACGGGCGCGGCGCACGCGCTCGACGTGCGGGAGGTAGGCGCTGCCATCGACGAATTCATAGGCGCGCGGCATCGGCGCGGCCAGGGCCTGCGGGTCGAGGTCGAACACGCCATCGGCGTCGCCGGCGTTCAGCGATTCGTACAGGGCGTTCAGGCGCGGGGCGATGTGGCTCCAGTCTTCCAGGGCCTGCTGCAGGGTGGCGGCAATGCCGGTGGCGCGGACGCCGAGGCGCAGGTCACGCGAGACGACGATCAGGGTGCCATCGCGGCCGCCTTCCTTCAAAGAACCAAGCTTCATGGGTGGGTGTCCGGAGTCGTGGGCAAACAAGTTTCAAGTGTAATCAAATGCGCGGCTTAGCCAAGCTGCAGCGCGGCATCCGCTCCACCCTACCGTAGTGGGGGTTCGGCAGGGCTGCGCCCTGCACCTGCTTCAAGGCAACGGCAACGGCAACTGTTGCCAGCTGCTGTTGGTGGGTGCCGACCGTTGGTCGGCACATCTGTCAGATATCGAATGAATCATCCACGCATGGCGTGGATCTACTGAGTCGCGCGGCTGCTGGTAGGTGTCGACCTTGGTCGACACGATTTTTCTGTCAGATAACGAATCAATTCATTCGTGCCGACCAACGGTCGGCACCCACCAGGGCAGAACGACCGGACCCACCCCGCCAACCCACGGATAGCCCGCTTTTGACGTTGACGTCAGCGGGTGCAGGGCTGCAAGCCCTGCAGAT
Organism: Eueides isabella; assembly: GCA_019049475.1. Taxonomy (NCBI): domain Eukaryota; kingdom Metazoa; phylum Arthropoda; class Insecta; order Lepidoptera; family Nymphalidae; genus Eueides; species Eueides isabella. The sequence goes on along the minus strand of JAEIOK010000090.1, from coordinate 23,223 downwards.
ACCCCCTACCTGAACAGGGGATTTTGCGCGGAGTATTGAAGATCGTTTAGACTTGCGCGGTCTGCAGCGGGCCGTCCGTTTCCCTCCGGGATCGCCGGCGACCTGGGTCCGCCCACTTCGCCCGCCCCCACTCCGACGCCGTTCGTCACGCATTCCAGCCTGCGCTCCGTGCCGGCTGCACCCAATTCTCGCAGCGCGGTTCACGGGAACGCTCCGAGTCAGCCGATCAGTTTGATCTGCCCCCGTCCTGTCCGTTCGGACAGGCGTTTCTTGTACTTGGAGCAATCTCAATGTCTTTTGAATCCCTGGCCTTGCGCCTTTCCTGCTGCGCGCGCTTGCCGAGCAGGGCTACGAAAACCCGACCCCGATCCAGCAGCAGGCGATCCCGCTGGCGCTGGCCGGTCGCGACCTGCTGGCCGGCGCACAGACCGGTACCGGCAAGACCGCCGCCTTCGGCCTGCCGCTGCTGCAGCACCTGGGCACCGCCTCGCAGGAAGTGCGCAGCGGCCCGCGCAAGCCGCGCGCGCTGATCCTGGCCCCGACCCGCGAACTGGCCACCCAGGTGCATGACAGCCTGCGCGGCTACAGCAAGTACCTGCGCATCCCCAGCGCCTGCATCTACGGCGGCGTCGGCATGGGCAACCAGCTGGACATCCTGCGCCGCGGCGTCGACCTGCTGGTCGCCTGCCCAGGCCGCCTGATCGACCACCTGGAGCGTCGCAGCGTCGACCTGTCCGGCATCGAAGTGCTGATCCTGGACGAAGCCGACCGCATGCTCGACATGGGCTTCCTGCCATCGATCAAGCGCATCCTCGCCAAGCTGCCGAAGCAGAACCGCCAGACCCTGCTGTTCTCGGCCACCTTCGAGGACAACATCCGCCAGCTCGCGCTGGAGTTCATGCGCAACCCGGAACAGATCCAGGTGACGCCGAAGAACACCGTGGCCGAGACCATCACCCACCGCGTGCACCCGGTCGATGGCAGCCGCAAGCGTGACCTGCTGCTGCACCTGCTGGCGCAGGACAGCCGCGAGCAGACCCTGGTCTTCGCGCGCACCAAGCACGGCAGCGACAAGCTGGCCTCGTTCCTGGAAAAGTCCGGCATCAAGACCGCAGCCATCCACGGCAACAAGAGCCAGGGCCAGCGCCTGCGTGCACTGGGTGACTTCAAGGCCGGTCGCGTGACCGTGCTGGTGGCCACCGACATCGCCGCACGCGGCATCGACATCAACGAGCTGCCGAAGGTAATCAACTTCGACCTGCCGATGGTGGCCGAGGATTACGTGCACCGCATCGGCCGTACCGGCCGCAACGGTGCGACCGGCCAGGCGATTTCGCTGGTGGCGCAGGACGAAGTGAAGCTACTGCGCGCGATCACCCGCCTGCTGGGCCGCGACATGGATATCCGCGACGTGCCGGGCTTCGAGCTGCAGACGCCGATCCGCTGGGGCAACAGCGCGCCGGGCAAGGCCGAGCACGATACCGGCGAGCGCGCACCGCGCAAGAGCCACGCGCGTCGTCCCCACGGTGATGCGCCGCGCCATGCGCATGCGGGGCCGAAGAAGGCCGGCGGCGGCCGTCGTGAGGGCGGCGGCAATGGCCAGCAGCGTGCCGGTGCGGGCGCGGGGTCAGGGTCAGCGTCGTGGCGGTGGCGGTAATGGGGGCGGCGGCCGTGGCCGCGGCCAGGGCGGCAACGGTGGCGGTCGCGCCGGCTGATCGCAGCTGACGGTTGTTGCGCTTCCCGCTGCGCGGGGGGCTATCGAGGGACGGCGCTGAGGCGCCGTCCTTTTTTTTTGTGCTTGACCCGTCCTGAATTGGGTTGACACCTTTTCCCTCTGGAAAAGGAATGTTCAATGAAATCAACAATCAGGCGCAGCCAGCGGGATTACTCGCTGGCCTTCAAGTTGTCGGTGGTCGACCAGGTCGAGCGCGGGGAACTGACCTACAAAAAGGCCCAGGAGCGGTACGGGATCCAAGGGCGCAGCACGGTGCTTTCCTGGCTTCGTCGACATGGTCGGCAAGATTGGTCAGCTGGGGCATCATTGCCTCCCATGAGCACTGTCCCCAAAGCCGGAGCGGCCAAGCCGCTTACGCCGGAACAACAGATCAAGGTCCTGCAGGTCCAGTTGCGGGAGGCAAACGAGAAGGCGCAGCTCTTCGAGGCTATCGTGGACGTTCTCAAAGAGGATTACGGGGTAAAAATCGTAAAAAAGCCTTCCGGCAAGCCCTCACGCAAAGGCACCTCAAAGGCGTAAGCGTGGCAAGGGCTTGCCGCCATTTTGGCATCAGTCGGCAGGCGTTCTACCAAGCTGGGCACCGTCATCAGCGGGCGAGACGCTGCAGATGCCACGGCACTGGCGTTGGTGAGCGACTGCCGCATCCGCCAGCCGCGGTTGGGGACGCGCAAGCTGCACCATCTGATTGAACCGAAGCTGCAGTCGGCGGGGATCGCTCTGGGGGCGCGACCGGCTATTTGACGTGCTGCGAGAAGCACGGCCTGCTGGTGCCGCACCGTCGCGCGTACCACAAGACCACCCAGAGCCATCATCGCTTCCGGAGGCACCCGAACCTGCTTAAACCGGGCGACGGATGCGTGACCCCAACCGGCAGCGAACAGGTGTGGGTAGCGGATATCACCTATCTGCCCACCGATGGAAATTTCGTTTACCTGAGCCTGGTTACCGATGCCTGGTCACGCAAGATTGTGGGCTGGAGCGTGAATGAGACGCTGCAGACCGAACATACCGCGCAAGCACTGGAAATGGCCTTGAAGGGCCGGAAAACACGGCAGCGTCTGGTCCACCATTCGGATCGGGGCATCCAGTACTGTTCGGATATCTACCAGCATATCCATGCCAAGCATGGCCTGACCTGCTCGATGACCGATGGCTACGACTGCTATCAGAATGCCCTGGCAGAGCGAGTCAACGGGATCCTGAAATGCGAGTTTCTGCTTCATCGCCCGCGGGACCTGGCACAAGCCCGCCAGATGGTGGCTGAGGCAGTGGAGATCTACAACGCCGAGCGACCCCACCTGTCCCTTAAAATGCAGACGCCCGATGCAATGCATCGGGCGTCTTTGGCCGCCTGACGGCGGCCGGATCATCCACCCCATAGGTGTCAACCTATGGCAGGACGAGTCAGCTGGCTACCCTGAGTAAAAGCCGGCGGTGTGTTGCGCTGAGGGCGGATAGGCGTGGGGTCAGCGCAAAACACGCCGTTAACCCCGCTCCGCGGTCCGGCGCAGCCGCTGGCGGCTGGGCGTTCGGGCGCTTGCGAAGCAGTGCTTCGCAAGCAAAGCGCCCTCACCCATGGGGGCTCGGTCGGCTCATCCATGCGCCTCACGGTTTTGCGCTGGCCCCACGCCCATCCGCTTCAGACATTCCCGGCGCCTTCGTTCTCCCGCGGGGTAGCCGGAGGAAGAAGGATCAAATTCAAATTCAAAAGCAAAGACCGAAGCCTCTGCTTCCGCTTTTGCTTTTGCTTTTGCTTTTGCCCTTGCCCCGCCTTGGGTTTGATGCGTCCGCGCCCGCAGGAAACTGTCATGGGAGGCAGGGGGCCTCAGCCAGGACCGTTGGCGCCATGGATGGCGCCATCGAGCCCCCATGGATGGGTTTACGGCGTGTCCTGGCTGAGGCCCCCTGCCTCCCAACCCCAGCATCAGCAAGGCGCGTAAAGCCTCAACCCCGCGCTTTCGCCGGATTCACCAGATTCCCGAAGAAGATCGCGTTGATCAGCAGGCGATCCGTACCGTGCCAGTACTTGCGATGCGCCGGATCATCGGCAAACAACACCACGTTGCCCTGCCCCTGCGCCGACACCAGCAGCCACGCGCTGCCCGCCACCCGCGCACGGTTGCGCTCGGACAGGTAACCATTCACCCGCGGCGTCGCATCGATGCGCACCACTGTCGAGAACGGGTTCGCACTCGGCTGCAGTGTCACCGTGTTTTCCTTGTTGATCGCCAGCTGCCGGCGCGGCACGCCGAACGCCAGCGGATGGGTGGTATCGACATCGGCGCTGAGAATGTTGCCGCTCACCCGCTCGATCGCCGCGATGTCACGCTGGTCCCGAACGCGCGGCGGTCAGTGTCCCCCGCTTCCTCGTCCTTGCCCAGCGATTCGCCGTCGGCCAGCTTCTGTTCCACCGCCCACTTCGACGCGCTGCCATAGGTCACCAGCGAGCCGCCGGCCTGCACCCACCGCTTCAGCGCGGCCACGGCAGTGGCGTCGATGCCGGTGTAGGTGCCGCCGGACAGCACGATGGTGGTGTAGCGGTCCAACAAGACCTTGCCCAGCTGCTGCGGATCCAGCTTGCTGGCCGGCAGGTGCAGCTGCTGGTCGAGCAGGAACCAGGCCGAACCGATCTCGGTGGCGGCCACGCCCTCGCCCATCACCAGCGCCACGGCCGGCTTGCGCAGGGCCTTGACGCCGTCGCTGCCGAGATCGATGCCGTCACTGCTGCGGCCGCTGGACAGGGCATGCACCTGCACGCCTGCGTCGCGTGCGGCAGCGGTCACCGCTTCGAGCAGGGCCGCGCCCTGCAGCGGCTGGCCGGCCACCGGGATGACAACGCTGCCCGCAGCGAAGTCGACCTGGCCCTGCGCGGTGACGCTGCTGAACGGCTTGAACGCAGCGCGCGTGCTCAGTCCTTTGGCCTGCAACGCGGCCAGCGCGCGGCCGGCGTTGTAGTCGCGCCAGTCGATGGCGTAGGCGAAGCCGGCCTGGCCGCCGTTCACCGCGCCCTGCAGCGGCGGCAGTTCCGCCACGCGGGCGCCGCCGTCGATGCGGCTGCGGCTGCCGGCGAAGGCCACCCCGTAGGCCGGTGCGATCGCGTAGCTGGTGCTGCCATAGAACACATCGCCCTTGATCGACGGCGTCTCGGCGAAGATCGAATGGACCAGGCGGAACTGCGCCTGCTGCACCGGCACGACGTAGGCGCTGCCAGCATCGAAGCGCTGCCCGTCGACCGTGACCGTGCGATCCAGCGCACGCACGTCAATGCGGTGCAGCAGCAACAGCTCCAGCAGGCGCCGGGTCAGTGCCGGGTCATGCGCATCGCCGAACACGAAGCTCTTCACCGGCTGCTGCGCCGCCTGCTTCAGCGCACTCTGGAAGAAATCCTTCTGCAGGTCGAACAGGCCACTGCGCTCGGTCACCGCGCCGCGCACCGTGCCCAGACCGGTGGCGACCTGGTTGCGGATGGTGAAGGGGAAGGTCAGCAGGCCGTTCACCGATTCCTGCACGCGCCCACGCGAGCTGGCCTGCTCGACGGTGACACCGACCGCGCCGTGGAAGTCCGGATAGGTCGAGCCATACACCGGCGAGAAGTTGTCGTAGTTCTCGCCGGTGTAGTACAGCGAGCCCAGCGCATCCAGGGACTGCGCGTGGTACTTGGCCAGTGTCTTGTTGAACTCATACGACGCCGCCGGAATCAGCGGGCTGTGCATGCTCTTCGGCGAAGGCTCGAAGTAGTACGTGCTGTCCTTGCCCATCTCATGGAAGTCGATCTGCACGTTCGGGTACCACTGGTGGAACACGGCCAGCTTGGGCCGCGAGTCCTGCTGGGTCAGCGCCAGCCAGTCGCGGTTGAGATCGGTGAAGTAGTGGTTGGTGCGGCCCTGCGGGAACGGTTCGACATGTTCCTTGTCGGCCGGGTCGGACGAGGCCGGGTCCGATGCCCAGGCGTTGTGCCAGTTCGCGGCACGGTCGCGGCCGTCGGGATTCTGCGCCGGGTCGAACAGCACCACCGACTGCTGCAGCCACTGCTGGGTTTCGGCGCTGCGGTTGGCCACCAGATAGTAGGCGGTCAGCATCGCCGCTTCGCCGCTGGAGGTTTCGTTGCCATGCACGCTGTAGCCCAGCCAGACCACGACGGGGCTGTCACCGGCGGCGCTGCGCGGTTGCGCGGGGTCGACCAGGGTGGCGTGCTGCTGGCGGATCTGTTCGATGCGCGCCTGGTTGTCGGCGGCGGTGACGGTGGCGATCAGCAGCGGGCGGCCTTCGTAGGTTCGGCCGATCTCCTGCACGCGGATCTTGTCCGAATGCTTCGCCAGTTCCTGGAAATAGGCCACCAGCTGGTCATGACGGGTATAGCGGCTGCCGATCGGGTAGCCGAGGAACTGCTCGGGGCTGGGAACGGCGGCATCGAACGCGGCAGCGTCGGTGGCCTGCGGGAAGAAGTACGCACTCTGGGCCTGCGCCGGCAGCGGCGAGAACAGAACGGTAGCGGCGGCAAGCAGCAGCGGAAGAACGGCACGGCGGTGGAAGGACACGGTGACTCCCCAGGAAACAGGACAGCGGCAACGCGACCGGCCACAGGGTGTGGCCAGCCACGGCGATGGCATCAGAAGCGGTAATCGAAGCCGAGGGTGAAGTAGCGGCCACGCAGGTCGTACTGGCTGAAGTCGTACGGCGCGCGGATGCCCGGGAACGAGGCGTCGTACGGCGGCGTCTTGTCAGCCACGTTCTGCACCTTGGCGTACACGGTCAGCTTGTCGATGCCGGCGTAGGCCAGGTACAGATCAAACTGGTTGTACGCGTCGATGCGGTCCTGCACGGCCGCGGCGGCGGTGCTGGCCTTCTGGTCGTAGCCGCTGGTGTAGTACCAGGTGACGGCCGCGGTGAAATCGCGGAAGGTCCAGTCCAGCGTGGTGGTCGCCTTGTTCTTCGGCAGCGTTGCGCCGAGGTTGCTGCCGGCGTAGTCCACCAGCGGGCCACCGACCACGGTCGGGCGACGGTAGTCGCGCACGTGGGTATAGGCCGAGGTGAGCGTGAAGTCGCCCAGCGCGGCGGTCGGGATGCGCTGGCGCAGTTCCACGTCGATGCCCGAGGTCTTCAGCTCGCTCAGGTTCTGGTAGCGGTTGTAGACCGCCTGCAGCTTGCCGCGCTCGTCACGCTGCACTGCCCCGGCCACGTTGTCGTTGACCAGGGTCTGGGTGTTGTTGGTGCCGACCAGGTTGTCCAGCTGGATGCGGTAGTAGTCCACGCTCAGGTTGGTGTTGGCCCAGGGCGAGAGCACCACGCCGAAGTTCACGCTCTTGGTGCGCTCGGGCTTCAGCTCGCTGTTGCCGACGGTGAAGAAGGTCGGGTTCTGCCGCGAGCCCGGCACGTCCGGATCACGCGGGTCGACCACGCTGCCGTAAGCGATGCTGGTGCTGTTGGAATTCTCCGACAGCGACGGCGCACGGAAGCCCTTCGACGCCGAGGCGCGCACCAGCAGGAAATCCAGCGGCTGCCAGCGCAGGCCGAGCTTGGGCGAGAACGCGTCGCCGAAGTCGTCGTAGTGGTCGGCACGCGCGGCGGCGGACAGTTCCAGGCCCGTGGCCAGCGGCACGTTCACTTCGGCATACGCGGCGCTGACCTTGCGCTCGCCGTGCACTTCGGCAATGGCCGGGCGTACCTGCAGGCCGGCATCGATCTGCCAAGGGTTGTTGGAATCGAGCTTCTCGCGGCGCCATTCAGCACCGGCGGCGAAGCCGATGTCGCCGGCCCAGGTGTGGCCAGGGTGCCGGAGATCTTGGCGTCCACGCCCTGCAGTACCGATTCGGCCGGGCGCAGGGTGGAGAGGTTGATCGCATCGATCACCGACTGCGGGGTGGCCGACGGGTTGAGCAGGTTGTAGCTGCCGCTGGCCAGCGCATCGGCCAGCGCCCAGCGGTTGGCGAAGCCGCCCGACACGGTCTCGCGCTCGCTGCTGCGTGCGCCGAACGCGGCCACTTCCCAATCCCAGGCGGCGGTGCTGCCGCGCAGGCCGACCACGCCGCGGTAGGCGGTGGAGCGGTTGGTCTTGATGGTGCCGCCGAGGTCGAAGAAGGTGTATTCGATCGGCACCGCGCGGCCGTACGGGTTGTACGGGCTGCTGGCCGGCAGGTTGGACGACACCGGTTCGGCCAGGCCGGTTTCGGCGTTCAGGGCGAAACGGCCGCTTTCCAGGGTGAAGAACGGGCTGCTGCCGAACCAGGCGGCGCTCTTGATCTGGCTGTACAGCACTTCGCCGAAGGCTTCGACGTTCTCGCCGAGGCGGAAGGTGCCGTTGGCATACGCCTGGTAGCGCTTGGTCGAGGGAATCAGGGTGGTGTACGGCGCCTGGTTGAAGCCGCAGGTATCACCGGCGAGGCCGTCGATGGGCGCGCTGGCGACGCGGGTGGTGCCGGTGGGGCAGTTGCCGTCGGCATCGAGCATCGGCACCGACACGCCGTTGATGAGGTAGCGCGCGCCCTTGGCCGACCAGCCGTTCCAGCGGCCGCCGGGCTTGTCGCTGTAGATGCCGCTCTTGGTCAGGTTGCGCTCGTCCTGGTCCAGGCGCTCGCGGTTGTAGCCCTGCACGCTGAAGAGGATGTTGTAGCCATCGGTATCCAGGTCACCGAGGCCACCGACGAACTTCAGGTTCTGCTCGTGCAGGCCGCCCTGGTCGGCGCCGCCGAAGCTGCCGCCGAGTTCGGCGCCTTCGAAGTTCTGCCGGGTGATGATGTTGACCACACCGGCCACCGCATCGGAACCGTACACGGCCGAGGCGCCGTCCTTGAGCACTTCGATGCGCTCCACGGCGACCAGCGGCAGCGCGTTGAGGTCGACGAAGGTGTCGGACAGGCCACCGGCCGGGAAGCCGTAGTTGGCCAGGCGGCGGCCGTTGAGCAGCACCAGCGTATTCTTCTGCGAGAGACCGCGCAGGCCGATGCCTGCCGAGCCGGACGCCCAGCCGTTGTTGGTGGTTTCGTTGGCGGCGTTGCCCGGTTGTTGGCCGAGATCGAACGCAGCACGTCGGCGACGGTGGCCTTGCCGGTCTGTTCCAGCTGCTGGCGGCCGATCACCTGCACCGGGTTAGAGGCTTCGGTATCGGTGCGCTTGATGTTGGAACCGGTGACGCGCACGGCGGCCAGGGTGCTGGCTTCGCCACTGGCATCGGCGGTGGTTTCGGCGGCGGCAGACAAAGGCGCGGCCAGAGCGGCGGCCAGGGCCGCCACGAGCAGGGTGTGCTGGGGCATGACGATGTGGGGGGGTGGTAGTGGACGACGGAAGTTCCGCAGTAATCCATGCCAGGCTTGGCGAGACCAATAACATCTCTTCATACGGATATAAGAGAAGCTGACATCTCTTCATACGGATGGAAAGAATTGCTTTACGGAAAGCCAACAGCTGGGACGGCTGCGGCGGCGGGGCGGGCGTACAATCGCGCCATGGAAATCTTCAAAGTCTTCATGCTTGAGGCGGCCCACCGCCTGCCCAACGTGCCGCCGGGCCACAAATGCGCGCGCCTGCACGGCCACTCGTTCCGGGTGGAACTGAAGGTGGAGGGCGAGCCCGGTGCGCAGACCGGCTGGATCATGGATTTCGGCGACGTCAAAGCCGCCTTCCAGCCGATCTATGACCGCCTGGACCACCACTACCTCAACGACATCCCCGGCCTGGAAAACCCGACCAGCGAGAACCTGGCGGTGTGGATCTGGAAGGAGCTGAAGCCGGTGCTGCCCGCGCTGAGCGAGATCACCGTGCATGAAACCTGCACCTCCGGCTGCCGGTACCGCGGCCCGGCCACCTGATCAAGCCATTGATCCGTAAGATTTTCTGAAGGCGCCTTGAGCGCCTTCTTCTTTTTTGTTGCATTGCGGCATGATCGGCGTATGCTGCATTGCATCAACCGCTTTCGATGCCGCCATGGCCAACGCCTTCGCCGATCGTTTCAGTGATGCCACCCGCCAGCTGGCGGCTGCGGCAACGCGTGCAAACCGGTTGGCGCTGGAAAACGCCGAGAGCATGTTCGGCGTGCAGCTGAAGGCGATGGAACGCAACCTGACCGCGACCGGCGGCTGGCTGGGCGAACTGGCCCGCAGCGAGGATCCGGCCGGGTTGCTGCCCAAGGGCGCACAGCTGTGGCAGGACAACCTGAAGCGGCTGGGACAGGCCCAGCAGGACATGGTCGATCTTGGCCTGCAGGCCGGTCGCGCCTGGTCCGACCTGGTGCAGGGCCAGACTGATACAACGGCGGACGCCACCGGCAACAGCCACTGACGTCACGCCCACACTCATTGCATGGGTCCCTCCCCCCATGCAATCCGGACCCGGCAGATCCCTCCCTCTGCCGGGTCTTTTTTTGCCTGCGATTCCGGTTAAGCGCATCCACGCATGGCGTGGATCTACTGGTCGGGCGATTCCGGTTAAGCGCATCCACGCATGGCGTGGATCTACTGGTCGGGCGATTCCGGTTAAGCGCATCCACGCATGGCGTTGATCTACTGGGCCGACGTCCGGTAGCGCCGGGCCATGCCCGGCGAGCGCAGCGGCGCGGTCAGGGCGCCGCGTGGTCGGCGCGCGGCAGGGCGAACACGAACAGCGCCCCCGCCTCGCTCGGCCGCAGTTCGATGCGGCGCCCGTGCAGCTGCACGATGCGCTGCACGATCAGCAGCCCCAGCCCACCGTTCTCGCCACGTCGCGCCCCCAGTGCCGCCGGCGCCTGGAACAGCTGCGCGCGCAGCGCCGGGGCCACGCCTGGGCCGTCGTCGGCCACGCTCACTTCCACGCTGTCTTCAATGGCGCGCAGCTGCACGCGCACCTCACCGCCCTCGGGCGCATGCCGCAGCGCGTTGTCGAGCAGGCTGGTCAGCACCCGCTCGACCAGGCCGAGATCGGCGCGCACCAGCGGCAGGCCCGGCGGGAAATCCGCGTGCAGGTGCTGGCCGCGCGCCTGCGCCGCCAACTCGAACTTCTGCAGCACGTCCTGCAACAGCTCCGGCAGCGCGAACACCTCCCATTCCAGGCGTACCTCGCCGTGCTCCAGCCGCGCCAGTTCGAACAGCGCGCGGGCCAGGCGGCCCACTTTCGCGCTCTGCGCCAGGGCGATGCCGAGGTAGCGGCGGCGCTCGTCCGGTGACAACGTGGCTTCCTTCAGCGCCAGCGTTTCCAGGTAGCCATGCAGCGACGACAGCGGCGTGCGCAGGTCGTGGGAGATGTTGGCCACCAGCTCGCGACGCTGCAGGTCCTGCTGGCGCAGCTGCTGCCATTGTTCGCCCAGCCGTTGCGCCATCTGCGCGTGGGCATGCTCGAGGATCTTCAGTTCATCGCGCTCGCCGCTGCGCAGTGGCACCGGCGCCGGCAACGGCGTGGGTGCATCGATGTCGAAGGCCTGGATGCGCCGGGTCAGCCGGCGCAGCGGCCGGGTGACCCAGTAGAAGGCCACCAGCCCGGCCAGCAGGCCCAGCCCGCCCACCAGCAGCACCGACCACAGGGTGGTGTTCCACTGGTTGCTGGCGGCCAGATCGTCGGCCAGCATCTGCCGGTGCTCGCCCACCAGCACCACGTACACGTAGCCGGCCTGGCGACCCTGCACCACCAGCGGAGCCACGCTGAACACCTTGCGGCCGCCGGTGCTGCGCGGATCATCGCCGAGGATCGGCAGTGGCGCACCGGCCAGCAGGTGGCGCAGCGGCGCCAGGTCGACACGGTCGCGCAGCAGGTGGCCGCTGGGTGCATCGTGGCCGAGGATACGGCCCTGGTCGTCCAGCAGGTACACCTCCACGCTGGGATTGACCGCCATCAACTGGCCGAACAGCGCGCGCACCGCGGTATCGCGCATGCCGCTGGTGTCCATCAGTTCGCTGCGCTGGGCGATGTGTTCGGCCAGGCCCAGCGACAGCCGCTGCACCACTTCCTGTTCGTGGCGGGTACTGGCGCGCATCTGCAGGGCCAGCAGGGCCATGCAGCACATCAGCATCAGCGCGGCGATCACCGCTGCCAGCTTCTGCCACAGGTTGGGCGTGATCATGCAGCCGCCCCGGCCGGATCGACCAGCTTGTAGCCGCGTCCCCACACCGTCAGCAGCCGCCGCGGCGTGGCCGGGTCGAGCTCGATCTTGCTGCGCAGGCGATTGATATGGGTGTTCACCGTGTGCTCGTAGCCATCGTGCTGGTAGCCCCAGACCTGGTTGAGCAGTTCCATCCGCGCGAACACCTGGTCGCGGTGGCGGGCGAAGAACAGCAGCAGGTCGAACTCACGTGGGGTCAGTTCCAGTGCGCTGCCATCGACCGACGCGGTGCGCGCCACCGGGTCCAGCTGCAGGCCACCGACCTCGACCGCACCGGCATCGATGCGCGCGTTCTGTGCCATCGCTTCGGCACGGCGCAGCAGCGCGCGCACGCGCGCCACCAGCTCGGGCATCGAGAAGGGCTTGGCCAGGTAATCGTCCGCGCCCAGTTCCAGGCCGACGATGCGCTGGGTCTCGCTGCCACGCGCGCTGATGATGATGATCGGCACGTAGCGCGCCATCGCACGGGCACGCTGGCAGATCTGCAGGCCATCCACGCCGGGCAGCATCACGTCCAGCACCAGCGCGTCCCACGGGCCGTCCTGCTCCAGCAGGCGCAGGCCGGCATCGCCGGTGGCGGCGTGGGCGACGTCGTAGCCCTCGTCGGCCAGGTGCATGCGCAGCAGGTCGGAGATGTGGGCATCGTCTTCGACGATCAGGACGCGTTTGGCGGACATCGGCAGCTCGGGGCCAGGGGGAGGCTGCCCGCATTGTGGCGCGGGACGGCCACCGATACCTCACGAAAAATTGAATCCTGCGTGAGGATTCGTTGACCCGGGCAGGCGCAGCATGGCCCCGTCGCCCCTACCCGGAGTCCGCCATGCCCCTCACCCGCCGCCATCTGCTGGGCCTGGGTGGTCTTGCTACCGCCGCTGGCGTGCTCGGCCTGGGTGCGTGCAGCCGCGCTGCCACGGCCGCCGCCGAGAACCGCCCGGCTCGACAGTTCCCGCTGATGCACACCGACGCCGAATGGCGCCGGCTGCTGACCCCGGCGCAATACGCGGTGCTGCGCCAGCAGGCCACTGAACGCGCCGGCAGCAGCCCACTGAACCGGGAGCACCGGCAGGGCACCTTCACCTGCGCCGGCTGCCAGCAGCCGCTGTTCTCCTCGTCCACCAAGTTTGAAAGCGGCACCGGCTGGCCCAGCTTCTGGGCACCGCTGCATGGCGCCGTCGGCGAGGACCGCGACACCACCTTCGGCATGGTGCGGGTGGAAGCGCACTGCAGCCGCTGCGGCGGCCACCTCGGCCATGTCTTCAACGATGGCCCGCGCCCCACCGGCCTGCGCTACTGCATGAACGGTGCAGCCCTGCTGTTCCAACCCGGCGCGGCACAGCAGGACAGCAATGGCGGCTGGCGCGTGCCGCTCGGTTCTTCCCCTACTTCTGGAGCCTGATGATGCTGCTGTTGCTGCTGGCCTACCTGGGCGGTGTATTGACCCTGCTCAGCCCGTGCATCCTGCCGGTGCTGCCCTTCGTGTTCGCGCGGGCCAACCGCTCCTTCGTGCGCAGCACCCTGCCGCTGCTGCTGGGCATGGCGCTGACCTTCGCCGCCGTCGCCAGCCTGGCCGCCGTGGGCAGCCAGTGGGTGGCGCAGGCCAACCAGATCGGCCGCTGGGTGGCCCTGGTGCTGATGGCCATCTTCGCGCTGGCGCTGCTCTGGCCGCGCCTGGCCGACCATCTGCTGGCACCGTTCCAGCGCGTGGGTGCGCGGCTGAGTGCACGCGCCGATGCTGCCGATGATGCAGGCCGCGGAGGCGCGTGGACATCGCTGCTGATCGGCATCGCCACCGGCCTGCTGTGGGCGCCGTGTGCCGGGCCGATCCTCGGCCTGGTGCTGACCGGTGCCGCCCTGCACGGCGCCAGCGCCGGCACCAGTGCGCTGCTGCTGGCCTATGCGCTGGGCGCGGCCACCGCACTCGCGCTGGCGGTATGGATCGGTGGCCGCGTGTTCAACGCCCTGCAGGCGCGCCTTGGCGTGGGCGACGTGCTGCGCAAGGTACTGGGCGTAGCGGCACTGCTGGCGGTGGTGGCGATCGGCCTGGGCTGGGATACCGGCCTGCTGACCCGCCTGTCCACGGTGAGCACCGCGCGCATCGAACAGGGACTGCTCGACGCCGTGACCGGTGCGCAGCCGGCGGCCCCGCCGATGATGATGATGGCCGGCGCGAATGCCGGTGCCGACGCGCCGCTGCCGGTGGAAGGCACCCTGCCCTCTCTGGACGGCGCCACTGGCTGGCTCAACAGTCCGCCGCTCAAGGCCGAACAGCTGCGCGGCAAGGTGGTGCTGATCGACTTCTGGACCTATTCCTGCATCAACTGCCTGCGCGCGATGCCGTTCGTGCACGAGTGGGAGGGCCGCTACCGCGACCACGGGCTGGTGGTGATCGGCGTGCACACGCCGGAGTTCGCCTTCGAGCGCGACCCGCGCAACGTGATGAAGGCGGTGCAGCAGCTGAAGGTCGAGTACCCGGTGGCGCTGGACAACCAGTATTCGATCTGGCGCGCGTTCAACAACCAGTACTGGCCGGCGCAGTACTTCGTCGATGCGCAGGGCAACATCCGCGCCCATCAGTATGGCGAAGGCAACTATGCCCACTCCGAGCAGGTGATCCGTCGCCTGCTGACCGAAGCCGGGCAGACCGGTCTGCCGCCGCCGGCCGATCCGGCCGCCGCCGACCTGCAGGGCGTGGCCACCCAGGCCGACATGGGCAACCTGCGCTCGCCGGAAACCTACCTGGGCCATGCGCGAGCCGAGCACTTCGCCTCGCCCGGCGGGCAGCGCACCGCTGCGGCCTTCGACTACACGCTGCCGGCCAGCCTGGCGCTGAATCAGTGGGGGCTGTCCGGGCACTGGACCATCACCGACGAAGCCGCGCAGCTGCAGCAGCGCGGTGGCCGCATCGCCTTCCAGTTCCATGCCCGCGACCTGCACCTGGTGCTGGCACCGGGCCAGGACGGAAAGCCGGTGCGCTTCCGTGTCCTGCTGGACGGCAAGCCCCTGCCCGCTGCCGATGCCGGCAGTGACGTCGGCGCCGATGGCAGTGGCGTGGTCAACGAGAACCGTCTGTACCAGCTGGTGCGCCAGCGCGGCACGGTCGGGCCGCACCGCTTCGAGATCGAATTCCTCGACGCGGGCGTGCAGGCCTATGCCTTCACCTTTGGTTGAGAACAGGAGGGCACGATGAAATTCTCCTTCGAACAGGGCATCGCAGTGGGCGTTGCCGGGCTGGTGGCTACGGCGCTGGTGGCCGGCGTGCTGCTGGTGGATTGCGGCGCGCTGGCCGCGCCAGCCACGGCCAGCGCACAGGTGCAGGCATTGCCGGCACCGACCGGCGATGCCGCGTTCACCGATGGCGCCTCGCGCGCCAGCGTGGTGTTCGCCGGTGGCTGCTTCTGGGGCGTGCAGGGCGTATTCCAGCACGTGAAAGGCGTGAGCAATGCGGTGGCCGGCTATGCCGGCGGCAGCGCCGCCGATGCGCGCTATGAGCGGGTCAGCAGCGGGCGTACGGGCCACGCCGAAGCGGTGAAGGTCGACTACGACCCGCGCCAGGTCAGTTATGGCCAGCTGCTGCAGGTGTTCTTCTCGGTGCACGATCCCACCCAGCTCAACTACCAAGGGCCGGACCATGGCAGCCAGTACCGCTCGGCGATCTTCAGTGACGATGCACGGCAGCTGGCCGCCAGCCGCGCCTACATCAGCCAGCTGGGCCAGGCCGGCAGTTACCGCGGCCCGATCGTGACCCAGGTGGCCAGCGGCCAGCGCTTCTACCCGGCCGAGAGCTACCACCAGAACTACATGAGCAACTACCCGCAGGCGGCCTACATCCGCTACTACGACGCACCGAAGCTGGCGGCACTGGGCAAGCAGTTCCCCGCACTGTACCGGCGCGACCCCTCGCTGGTGCCGATGCGCTGACCGCGCTTTTGTAGAGTCGAGCTTGCTCGACTGTCCCGGCAAAGCAGTCGAGCAAGCTCGACTCTACGAAGGGCATTGACGCAACCCCTGCAAAAAAAGACGCACGGCCCTGCGGCCCTGCGTTCGAAATAGATCGGCCGGGCCCCGATCAGGCCCAACCGACCGCACCATGCTAGGCTCGGCGGCATCATGGGTACAGTTCCAGATGCAGGCCAGTCCAATGGATACAGATCCGCGCACCACCACGGCCCCGCCGCGCTACCAGCGCCTGTCCGATGAACTGGCCGAGGCCATCCAGGGGGGACGCCTGCCGGTCGGCAGCCGCCTGCCTTCGCTGCGGCAGATGGCCGCACAGCGCCAGTTGAGCCTGAACACCGTCATCGCCGCCTACCGGCAGTTGGAAGATGCCGGTCTGGTGGTGCCTCGGCCGAAGGCCGGCTTCGAGGTGGCACCGCGCCTGTCGGTGCCGCAGCGGTCGCTGCGCGACGCGCCGTCGGCCCCCACGGCACCGCTGCAGCAGGTGTTGATGGCCCGTGTGCTTGAAGCACAACGACGCCCCGGCGTGATCGACCTGGCGTTCGCCGGTCCGCGTGGGCGGCAGTTCTATCCCGGCGCACAGCTGGCCCGGCACACCGCGCAGGTGCTGCGCCATGGTCAGCAGACGGTGGAAACCTATGCGCGCCCGAACGGCTCGCCGCGCCTGCTGGCGCAGATCGTGCGCCGTGGCCCGCGCTTGGGCCTGCACACCCACGCCGATCGCCTGCTGCTGACCCACGGTGCGATGGAAGCCCTGCAACTGGCGCTGCGCGCAGTGACCGAGCCGGGCGCGGCAGTGGGCATCGAAGCGCCCTCCTATTTCAACCTGTACCCGCTGCTGGCCAACCTCGGCCTGCAGGCGATCGAACTGCCCACCCACCCCCAGCACGGGCTGGACGTGGATGCACTGGAAGCGCTGCTGGAGCACACGCCACTGGCCGCACTTGTGGTGATGCCCACCGTGCACAACCCGCTGGGCTGCACCATGCCGACGGCTGCAAAGCAGCGCCTGGCCGAGCTGGTCAATGACCACCAGCTGCCGCTGATCGAGGATGCGGTGTATGCCGAGCTGCAGTTCTGCGAACCGCCAGCGCCGCTGCTGAAAGCGTTTGACCGCGATGGCTGGGTGATGGTGGTCGGCGGCTTTTCCAAGACACTGGCACCGGACTACCGCATCGGCTGGCTGGATGGCGGCCGCTTCGCCGAGCGCATCGCGCTTCTGAAATTCCAGTCCACCGGGGGCGAGCCGCAGCTGCTGGGTGATGCGGTGGCCGCCTACCTGGAGGCCGGCAGCTACGAGCATCACCTGCACCGCATGCGTCGGCTGTACCGGGAACAGGTGGGCCGCCTGCGGCAACTGGTGGCCGAGCACTTCCCGGCCGGCACCCGCGCCACCGAGCCGCAGGGCGGCTTCCTGCTGTGGCTGGAACTGCCGGGCGTGGACACCCGCGAGCTGTTCGAGCGTGCGCTGGAAGAGCAGATCGTGTTCATGCCCGGCCAGGTGTATTCGCGCGGCGCGCGTTACCGGCACTGCCTGCGGCTGTCGTGCTGCCAGGCGCTGGATGCGCGCTTCATCAGTGCGGTGGAACGGCTGGGTGCGATCGCGCGGGAATTGGCAGCACGCTGATTGACCGGTCGCCGCGCTGCGCGCTCGCCGGGCGTGGCCCGGCGCTACCCCAGGTCACCTCGCAGATTGGCACTCAGCGCCTCACCATCCGCGCCCGGCAGGTACGGCAGCCGCCCCCAGCACGGCATCGGCAGGCGCTGCTGCAACGTGGCGATGTTGGCGTCCTGGCGCTGCATGGCCGGGTCGATGTGGTTGCCGATCCAGCCCAGGCAGTCCACGCCGCTGGCCTGCAGCGACTGCGCGGTCAGCCGTGCATGGTTCACGCAGCCCAGGCGCATGCCCACCACCAGCAATACCGGCAGGCGCAGCGCGCGCACCAGGTCCAGCTGGTCCAGCGTGGCCGATACCGGCGCCAGCCAACCGCCCACGCCCTCCACCACCACCACCACCACGTCAGCCTGCGCACGCAGCCGCTCGAACGCGGCCACGATCGGTGCCAGCTGCACCTCCACGCCGTCTTCGGCGGCGGCCAGTTCCGGTGCCAGCGGCTGTCGCAGCGCATAGGGGTTCAGGTCGGCGTAGTCCGGCACCGGCCAGCTGGCCGCCTGCAGCGCCAGCGCATCCTCGTTGCGCAGGCCCTGGCCCAGGTCCTGGCTGCCACTGGCCACCGGCTTCATGCCCACCGCCCGCAGCCCGCGCCGGCGCAGCGCATGCAGCAGCGCGGTGCTGCTGGCGGTCTTGCCGATCTCGGTATCGGTACCGGTGACGAACAGCGCCGGCGGCAGCGTGGCGGGCAGGTGCATCGAAGGCTCCAGGCATGCAACAGAGCGTGCATTATCGCTGGTCCCGCGCGCTTGCTAGACTGCAGGCATGTTCGCCAATGCCTCGCTCACCGGCAGCAAGCCGGAACAATACGCCCAGCTGCTGGAACAGGCCCGCGGCCTGGTCTACGGCGAGTCCGACCGCATCGCCAATGCGGCCAACCTCTCCGCACTGGTCTACCACGCCCTGCCCGACCTGAACTGGGTGGGCTTCTACCTGTACGACGGCAAGGAGCTGGTGGTCGGTCCCTTCCAGGGCCTGCCAGCCTGCGTGCGCATCCCCCTGGACAAGGGCGTGTGCGGTGCCGCTGCCAGCCAGCGCATCACCCAGCGCGTGGAAGACGTCGACGCCTTCCCCGGCCACATCGCCTGCGATTCGGCCTCGCGTTCGGAACTGGTGGTGCCGCTGCTGCGCGGTGATGAACTGATCGGCGTGTTCGACATCGACAGCCCGAAGGTCGGCCGCTTCGATGCCGAGGACCAGGCCGGGCTGGAAGCCATCGCCCGCGTGTTCGTCGAGGCCCTGGGATGAGCGCACCCAAGCTGCGCAACATCGGCCCGAAAAGTGCAGCATGGCTGCGCCAGGTCGGCCTGCGCAGCCGCGAGGATCTGGCCGCGCTCGGTGCGGTCGGGGCCTTCGTCAAGGTCAAGCGCGCCGGCTTCAAGCCCAGCCTGAACCTGCTTTATTCACTCGAAGGCGCGCTGCTGGACTGCCATTGGCAGGAACTGGGTGAAGGCCAGCGCGAGGCGCTGGTACTGGATTACGAAGCACGCATTGCCGCGCATCCGTTGAAGGCGGCCGGCCCCGCCTCGGGTCCGGTGCATGAGCAGCGCTTTGATGGCGGGGATGACGGCGAAGACAGTTTCGCCGAGAGCGCCGACGAGGATTGAAGCGGCCCGCGCTGCGCGCTCGCCGGGCATGGCCCAGCGCTACCACGCTGCGGCGGTCTTTCGGGATCGGTAGCGCCGGGCCATGCGCGGCGATTGCGTTTACGGCTGCTGCAGTTCCAGCAGCTCGCCGACCAGGCCCACTTGGCCACGTTCCAGCCACACCCGCAGGCGGGTGCCGTGGTCGATGCGCAGTGCCCAGCACAGCGACAGCGGCAGCCCGCAGACCTGCGACAGCACCATGCGCAGCGGGCCGCCATGGCTGACCACCACGGTCGGCAGCGGATCCTCATCGTCAAGCAGGCGATCCAGCGCGCGTGCGATGCGCCGTTCGAAGTGGCCCCAGCTTTCGCCGTTGGGAGGCGGGAACGCATGCGGATCGGCGTGGAAGGCCGCCAGCGCGTCTTCCGGCAGGTCGAACAGCGAGTGCCCGTCCCAATCGCCGAAATCCAGTTCTTCCCACTCCTCGTCCGCTTCAACGTCCAGCCCGCGCGGCGTGGCCAGGGCCATCGCCGTGTGCAGCGAACGCAGGCGCGGCGAACTGATCACCCGCTGCCAGTCCTGCCCGGCATAGGCGTCGACCAGTTCCTGCGGCAGACGGGCCAGCTGCGGCGGATCGCTGCGGCCATCGAGGAACGCATCGCGGCCGTTGCCGGCATGGCGGACCAGATCGAGGATCATGCGTGCGTCCTATGCAGGCAACGCGGGAACAGCAGAAACAGCGGGACATCGGCAACGGCACCACGGGATCGAGGGGACATTCTACGGGCACAGCAAAGACAGTCGAGCGGGAGCGACAAGGAAGTCGAGCAGAAGCGGCAAGGGCAGTCGAGCAAGCTCGACTCTACGGGGCCCCGGGGATGCCGTAGACTGCGCCCACCTTCCAGGTGACCTGCGGCCATGGCCGGCAGGTTGAACGGGAAGCCGGTGACGCGTGGCAACACGCCAGGCCGGCGCTGCCCCCGCAACGGTAAGCACGTCTGTTCCAGGCAACATCGCCACTGTGCCTCTGGTATGGGAAGGCGCCTGGACGGTGGCCTCGCGCCACCCGGCGGCAAGCCCGGAGACCGGCCCGGAAGCCTCAGGTCGCGATGCGGTGGGCATGGCGCTGGATGACCGTGGCGCTGCCGCGGCTTCGGCGCCTGCCTGCCTTCGCGGTTCCTCCCCTTCGCCACGCGGGCGTGCGTGGCACCTGGAGTCCCCCCCGATGAAGCTGCAGTCCCGAATGCTGTCCCTGGCCGTGCTGGCCGCCCTGCCCGCCCTGGCCCATGCGCAGGCCAACGAAGACACTGCGGTGCTGGACCAGGTGCTGGTCACCGCCACGCGTACCCCTATCGCCCTGCAGGACAGCATCGCGCCGGCACAGGTGATCGACCGCGCACAGATCGAATCCAGCCAGGCCACCTCGCTGCAGGAACTGCTGGCGGGCCGCGCCGGCATCAACCTGGCCAACAGTGGTGGCCTCGGCAAGCAGAGCTCGCTGTTCCTGCGCGGCACCAATTCCTCGCACACCGTGGTGCTGGTCGATGGCGTGCGCATCAACAGCGCCGACCTCGGCCTGGCGATGTACCAGGACCTGCCGCTGGCGCAGATCGAACGCGTGGAAATCGTGCGCGGTCCGCAGTCGAGCCTGTACGGCGCCGATGCCATCGGTGGCGTCATCCAGATCTTCACCCGTCGCAACCAGGGCGAATTCGCGCCGCACTTCCAGCTCGGCGGAGGCAGCAATGGCCTGCGCGAAGCCAGCGGCGGCATCGGTGGCAGCGGCGAGCACGGCTGGTTCGGCGCCGACATCGCCTACCAGCATACCGACGGCATCAACGCCTGCCGTGGCTCGGCCACGCTGTTCACCGGCTGCTTCGCCGATGAGCCCGACCGCGATGGTTATCGCAACCTGTCCAAGAGCCTGCGCGGTGGCTACACCTTCAACGATCAGTGGAGCGTGGAAGGCAGCGCGCTGCGTGCCGAAGGCGAGAACCACTACGACGGTTACTACAACTATTCGGAAACGCTTGCAGCAGGTGATGTCCGGCAAGGTGCGCTATACCCCGACCGAGCGCCTGGCCTTCACCGCCAGCGCCGGCCGCAGCGACAACGAATCGGACAACTACGGCGACTTCGGTGTGTTCGGCAGCGCGCAGACCCACCGCGACAATGCATCGCTGCAGGCCGACATCGGCCTGCCGAGGGCCAGCTTCTGAGCGCCGGCGTGGACTGGAGCGAGGACGACCTGGATGGCAGCAGCGCTGGCTATCTGGTCGACAGCCGCCGCAACACCGGCGTGTTCGTGCAGTACCAGGGCAGCTTCGGCCGCCACCAGCTGCAGGTGAGCGCGCGCAACGATGACAACGCGCAGTTCGGCAACCACGCCACCGGCAGCCTCGGCTGGGCGATGGAACTGGGCCACGGCCTGCGCGTGAATGCCAGCTACGGCACCGCGTTCAAGGCACCGACCTTCAGCGACCTGTACGACCCCTGGAGCGGCGTGCCGACGCTGGACCCGGAGAAGTCGAAGAGCGCCAACCTCGGCCTGTCGCAGCATGGCCAGGGCTGGCACTGGGGCGTGGACGTGTACGAGACGCGCATCGATGATTTGATCACCTACGATGCGGCGACCTTCATGATGCAGCAGGTGGAGAAGGCGCGTATCCGCGGTGCCGAGCTGACCGCGGGCGTGGTGGTGGCCAGCTTCGACATCAATGGCCAGCTGAGCTACACCGATCCGCGCAACCGCACCGCGGGCAGCGCGCAGTTCGACAACTGGCTTCCGCGCCGTGCGCAGCAGACCGCTCGCCTGGATGTGGACCGCCGCTTCGGTGCATTCCGCGCCGGGCTGACCGTGCAGGGTGCAGGCAAGCGCTACGACGACGCCAGCAACGCGGTGAAGGTGGGCGGCTACGGCACCCTGGACCTGCGCGCGGAATATGCGCTGACCCCGTCGTGGTCGCTGCTGGCCCGCGCGGCGAATGTGTTCGACCGCCGCTACGAGACCGTGGCGTGGTTCAACCAGCCCGGGCGCGAGTACCAGCTGAGCGTGCGGTACCAGCCGAAATAACGATGGATGTGGATACGGTAGCGCCGGGCCATGCCCGGCGTCGTCACGTGTGCAGGAAAAGCCGCCGGGCATGGCCCGGCGCTAACCCTTGCGTCAGCGCTGCAGGCCGGGAAGGTCTCGCAGGTCGTCGATGACTGCCACGGCATGTGCCGTTTCCAGATCCAGGCCGCGCGGATAGCCATAGCGCACCAGCGCGATCGGCATGCCCGCGTCTTCGGCGGCACGGTAGTCGGTGAGCGAATCACCGACCATCAGGCAGGCGTCCACCGCCAGCCCGAAGTGCCCGGCGATATGCCGCAGCGGTTCACCACTCGGCTTGCGCTGCGGCAGCGAATCACCGCCCAGCACCAGCGAAAACGCATCGCCGATGCCGAGGTGCTGCAGCAGCGGCGGCACCAGCGCCGCCGGCTTGTTGGTGCAGATGGCCAGCGGCACGCCACGCGCGCGCAGCAGGGCCAGTGCTTCGGGTACGCCGTCGAACAGGCGCGGGCTGCGCAGCAGGCACTCGCGGTAATGCACCATGAAGGTCGGCATCACTTCGGCCAGATCGATGTCACGGCCAGCGGCATGCACCGCCTGCTCCACCAGCCGCCGCACGCCATCGCCGATCCAGCCCAGCACGGTGGCTTCGGGCACGCGCGCCAGGCCGATGTCCTGCAGCGTGCGGTTCAGTGCTTCGGCGATATCGGCCGCGCTGTCCACCAGCGTGCCGTCCAGATCAAACACCACCAACGGATAGGGAAACGACAACGGACGGCACCTGTACGACATGGGCCGTCCATTGTACGCCCCGGTCCTGCTGTGGCTCCGCCTCAGCCGATCCGGCGCGCGCGGGTGGCCAGGAAGGTGGGCAGGTAACGGTCGACCAGGAAGCGCGGGCGCGGCTGCCAGTCCTCCATGAAACGCTCGATCACGAAGCCGGCATCGAGCTGGCCACCGATCAGTTCGCCCAGGCTGTGGCCGAAGGTCAGCGCTTCGCCGCGCGCCAGCTTGGCCTCGCGCTCGTCGGCCGGCAGGTCTTCCAGATCCGAATAGGGAATGGCGTACTGCGGGCGGATCAGGCCCTGTTCCTGCAGCTGGGGATCGCGCGCACCGACAAACACCACCGGGTTGTAGAAGCTGGCCAGCAGCAGGCCATCC
>JAEIOK010000089.1:0-28349 GCA_019049475.1 Eueides isabella | reverse complement strand
GAACCTAACCCTATGAATATGCTGACGACCAAAACTGAAGGAAGCTTCCACGCGACCACCTCGCGAGTTCCCCGCATTGGAATTCGATACCCCATTGTTTTAATTTTACTTATTAATTGTAATATTTTTTAGAATCACTCTTATTCCCACTTCGATTAAAGCAGTCGTTAGTTTAAGTAATTATTGTATTAATATATAATTAATAAATAATTAATAATTGTTCGGTTTTTTTTTTCAACCTCTCAACTGCCGCAAACGTAATTGGCGCAGTCGGTAGGATTCTCGCGGGCCGGTTCGCGATCGGTTTAAATTAATTATTCGATAATTATCATCGCGTCGCGTGCCGCCCGGGTGGCTTTCAAGCACCGTTCGAGAATCCAGAATCTACGAACCTGTGGCAGCCGGGAGTGGAATCCAGCAATCGATTCAACTGAGAAGAGACCAGATAATGCAGTTTATGTGAGTACATAAGAATCGTTCTCGTGTTGCTCCTTCCTAGACCTAAGCCTATTCATTAGTCACCAAAATTTTTCACCCTAAAACTTCTAGGACCCGAGAGCCTCTATCAAAGCAGGCTCGTCGGTTAAGTATAGATAGAATAAGAAATATTAATTCTGAAGAAATAAAAAATAATTTAGATTTTAGTCATTTATAACTCGAAATTTTTTTTTTACCATGTCTCACGATCCGGACACCATATTTAAGGCCCTCCGCCTTGTTCCGGAGTTCGACGGAAACCCAAATATTTTAACTCGATTCATTCAAATTTGTGATCATTTAGCGATACAATATCTTAGTGAATTACCTGGTAGTGAATTTTCTAATGTATGCCTGCTGAATGGAATATTAAACAAGATAACAGGCACAGCAGCAAGTAAAATTAATTCAAACGGAATACCTGATAGTTGGCTAGGTATTAAAACGCTCTTAATTAATAACTTTTCCGATCAAAGGGATGAAACCGCCCTATACAATGATCTTTCTTTAGCGATGCAGGGCAACAGAAGCCCACAAGAATTTTACGATCATTGTCAAAATTTGTTTAGCACGGTAATGACTTACGTTACTCTACATGAGACACTATCCACCACCATCGAAGCAAAGCGTGATTTATACAGAAGAGTAACTATGCAGGCCTATGTTCGTGGTCTTAAAGAACCGTTAGGATCACGAATTCGTTGTATGCGACCACCAACTATAGAAAAAGCTCTTGAGTATGTACAGGAAGAGCTTAACACTATGTATATGCACAGCCGTTACGAGTTCTCAAAATCTAACAAAACCGTAAACCGCTATACCAAACGTTACTTCTCACACATTCGCACCACGCACGTTTCCACTAACTGTACCTGTACAAAATAGACCTAACACCACAGCTTTAAATTTAACAATGAACAACAACACCCTAGACTACCCACACACACACCAAAGAATGTCGGTGCACCACCTCCGAACTACAACCCTAACAGTCACATGTTTAGGTTACCGCCCTCGAAATAGTATCACACAGAAGTCTAACCAAGCTAATGAATTTCCTAGACCCATGAGTGGTGTGAGCCACTTTGTGTCTCGACCCATTGCCACCAACACAGCATACACTTACAGGACCATAATTGGCAAAAGCACCGGTAACCCTCCCCCAAGAAATTATTTTAAAACAAAAGAAATAAATTTTAATAACTGTGAAGACAATTACGACTCATACGATTATTATACAGATTTGAACCGTATTATAACAGTAACGAAGACATACAGTACTCCTATGACTATGACCATGACTATAACTATGAGGCCTATGCCCAAAATTATACCGATAATCCCACTACATTACGATTAGAAAACGATAATGAGATTACATCTGACGATAATAAGCCGGATTTTCAGAAAATCTCGAAGTCCGACACCTTAAAATAGAATTAATCTACATACACAACGTCACCTTCCGTATATTCAAATATTATCACCACCATTAAAGTTATTAATTGATACGGGAGCCAATCAATCCTTTCTAAGTCCAGCAGTTGTAGAAAATTTTTTTAATAATTTTCCTTTAAACTACGATCCTTTCGAAGTATGTAATGTTCATGCCAAAACTAGAAGTAATTATTCAATAACTATACCAAGCTTTAATGAATTTAATGATCCGCATAATATAACATTTTATGTATATAAATTTCATGACTTTTTCGATGGACTCATAGGAACCGACTTATTAGACAAATGGGAAGCGGTAATAGACTATAAAAATAAAACACTTTTTACCAAAACTGCTTCAAACCCCATATACGTACACGACTCTCGTAATGCAAACTTATACGAAGGTATAATCCCAGCAGGTCAATCAAAATGTTACAATTCCTATTAATATACACGATGGTGAAGCGTACATAAAAGAACAAAAAATTTCAAGTTGCATAATTAGTGAATGCCTTACATCCGTTAAGAATAGCAGAGGTATCGTAGAAGTTAAAAATCCCAGTAGGAATGACGTAATATTCTCAATGGACCGAGCCGTCATTGCTGAAATTAACAATATCAATTTCACATGCACTAAACAATCTCAACGTGTAAAGGACGTTATGTCGCGACTTCGTACAGAGCATCTTAACGTTGAGGAACGCAAAAACTTAGAACTGTTATGTAGCCAGTACTCTGATGTATTTTATCTAGAAGGCGAGCAACTTACTTTTACAAATAAGATAAAACACTCGATTAAAACTACCGATGAAATCCCCGTTCATACAAAAAGTTATAGATACCCTATGTTCATAGACAGGAAGTACAAGAACAAATAGCTAAAATGCTCGATAAAGGAATAATAAGACCCTCTAATTCGGCGTGGAGCTCACCTATTTGGATTGTACCCAAAAAGGTCGATGCCTCCGGCAAAAGAAAATGGCGAATAGTTGTTGATTTTCGCAAATTAAACGAAAAAACAATAGACGATAAATATCCAATCCCCAATATTAGTGACGTATTAGATAAATTAGGAAAGTGTCAGTATTTTACGACTTTAGATTTAACCAGCGGATTTTATCAGGTACAACTGATCCTCAGGACATACACAAAACAGCATTTAACGTAGAACACGGACATTATGAATTCCTACGTATGCCCATGGGATTAAAAAATTCCCCGGCGACCTTTCAGCGAGTAATGGACGATGTGCTGAAAGGCTTACAAAATTCTATTGTTTAGTCTATATGGATGATATTATTGTTTATAGTACATCCTTACAGGAACACGTAGTCAATTTAGGAAAAGTTTTTCAGAGACTTCGAGAGTCTAATTTTAAAATCCAAATGGATAAGTCGGAATTCTTAAAACGGGAGACAGCTTTCCTAGGCCATATTATAAGCGCGGACGGAGTAAAACCAAATCCCGAAAAAATAGTTGCAATTGAAAAATACCCTATACCAAAAACACCAAAAGAAATAAAACAATTCCTAGGCTTAGTTGGATATTATCGTAAATTTATACCAGATTTCGCGAAATTAACAAAACCGCTCACACAATGCCTGAAAAAAGGTAGGAAAATTTTTTTGAATGACGAATACATATCTAGCTTTGAAAAGTGTAAAAACAGTCTTAACGAATGACCCCATACTTCAATATCCCGACTTCAATAAAGAATTTAACCTCACAACCGATGCATCCAACGTGGCTATAGGCGCTATTTTATCACAAGGTCCTATAGGATCCGATAGACCGATTTGTTACGCCTCAAGGACTCTTAACGACAGTGAACAAAACTACAGTACCATAGAAAAAGAATTGTTGGCTATAGTCTGGGCTACAAAATATTTTAGGCCTTATCTATTTGGTAGGAAGTTTAAAATAATCACAGACCACAAACCATTGCAGTGGATGATGAACTTAAAGGAACCAAATTCACGACTAACGAGATGGCGCTTACGCTTAAGCGAATATGACTATACAGTCATATATAAAAAAGGTAAAAGTAATACTAACGCGGACGCTCTCTCTAGAATAGAAATACATGCGAAAGAAACAAAATCGTTAATAGAAGAAATCGATGAATTAAACTCGCTATTTGGCAATCCATCCGATACCTTACGCAGAGCATCCATTTCCTCTACGATATCGGTTCCCGAAAAATCAAACTCTTCAACAATAACCGCCTCTCACCAATCTAATTCCTCTACGTTAACGGCACACAGTAGTCACGAGAACCCTATTTTAGAAATACCGATAACGGATGAACCTCTTAATAAATTTCATAGGCAAGTAGTTTTTACTATAGTTGACGGTATAAAAAGAAAACCTGCAGTATCAAAGCCTTTCGAGAAATACACTCGAATTTACATACAGTTAAGTAAAACTAATTTAGAGGAAGATATAATTAACGCCGTAAGAGAATACATTTGTTCTAAAATTAAAACAGCTATTTTAGTTAATCCTATTTTAGATATGTATACCATAATTCCAATTTTACAAAATAAATTTAAATCATCTTTAATGAATTTAGTCTTAGCAAAAACAGAAATAGAGAACGTTAAAGAATATCATAGACAACAGGAAATTATCCGTCATTATCATGAGGGTAAGACGAATCACCGCGGCATTAATGAAACATATTTATCATT
Organism: Eueides isabella; assembly: GCA_019049475.1. Lineage (NCBI taxonomy): Eukaryota > Metazoa > Arthropoda > Insecta > Lepidoptera > Nymphalidae > Eueides > Eueides isabella. Next base: position 23,742 of record JAEIOK010000089.1, on the reverse strand, counting down.
ATCACGAATTTATTTTTGGCCCAAAATGAAGGATCAAATAACTAAATTTATTACAGAATGTACTATTTGCGGACAAGCCAAGTACGATAGAAACCCAGTCCGACCTCAATTTAACATTGTACCCCCAGCGACGAAACCGTTTGAAATTATTCACATAGACTTACTGACAATACAGAGTGTCAAATATATGACTTTCATAGACGTCTTTACTAAATATGGACAAGCTTATTACTTGCGTGACGGAACAGCTGTTAGTGTGTTACAAGCCCTTTTACAATATTGTACCCACCATAGCGTCCCTATGACTATTATTACGGACAATGGAACAGAATTTTCCAATCAATTATTTAACGAATTTACAAGACTTCACAAAATTAACCACCACAAAACCCTAGCTCACTCTCCTAATGGCAACGGAAACATTGAAAAATTTCACTCGACTCTCCTTGAACATCTACGACTTTTAAAATTACAACATAAAGACGAACCCATTGTCAATCTTATGCCCTACGGCTTAATAGCCTACATAGTTCCATACACAGTTTCACGAGATGTAGACCTTTCGATTTGCTAAACGGACATTTTGACCCCCGAGACTGTCTTGACATTGACCTCACTCAACAAACGTTACAGCAATACTTACAGACACACAAAGAACGCATGAAAAAAGTTTACGATATCGTTAACAAATCATCCCTTAGTAACCGAACAACCCTTATCGAGAATAGAAATAAAACACGCGAACCGGAGTTAGAATATGCACCTGACCAACAGATTTTTGTAAAGAACCCTTTAGCTGAGAGACAAAAAACAGCCCCAAGATATACACAAGACACTGTCCTTGCCGATCTACCTATACACATCTACACTAAAAAGAAGCGTGGCCCTGTAGCAAAATCGCGAGTAAAACGAATCCCTAAAGCTGCGAATTTGTTACAGGATCCTGGTGTTCACGATGCTACCCCTGGTACATCTTCAAGATATTAAATTCGAAAGTCTTGATGACGGACCTGGAATACTTCCCTATAAACTTGGACCGATGAAAATAACTACACACTACCATACATTTTTACAATACATAAAACTTGACGACATAGAAGATAAAGCACACAGTCTACAGAACCAATTACACAATTACCAGAATCAATTACCTAATAGCATACATTCAGTTTATGAAATTCAGATAAGTTACTTGCTTAACAAATTAGACGAGATATTATTTCAAATTAAATCTTTACGACCCACTAGATCCAAAAGAGGAATCATTGATGGACTCGGAACAGTTATAAAAAGTATTACAGGAAACTTAGACTACACTGATGCCTTAAAATACAACGAGGCTATAAATTATTAGAAAATAATCAAGATAAAATTACAAATGAATTTAATAATCAATTAAGCATAAGAAAAGAATGGATCACTAAATATTATTGCGTATTAACTCAACTAGTAGAAAATCAAAGTAAAATTAATAGTACCTTAATGTTAATATTTCCTAACAAAATTAATAATGGTTCGACTTTAATTAAGTATGCAAAATTTTCCCAACTATTAGTAATAATAACTGAAAACATAGACGATTTAATGAACGAATTACTTAGGATAGAAAATAGTTTAGGTTTTATACATGCATCAAGCATGCACCATTCTATGATTAGTATAGACGTATTAAGCTCAATGATAGATAAACTTAAAACTATCTACGGAAAAGAAAGCATTTTGAATTTAGAATTAAGAGAATATTATTATATAATAAGACCAGCTTTTTACTTTACTAATAAGAAAATAGTTTTTATATTCCGATTTCCTATTATTTCTAAAGATAATTTTTTATAAAATAGATTAGCAGTAATTCTTAATAAAAAATCACAGGCTCTCATCCCATCCTCTCATTTCATTGCAACTAACGAGAATTCATTCTTGTACATAGAGGCTAAATGCCAGAAACATAGCAGCTGGTATCTCTGCGAAATGGAATTCAATCATCTGATTCGTACAAATTCTAATTGTATCCACAAGCTAATTTTTAACCAAATTTTGGAAGAATCTTGTCACTTAACTACAGTCAATCTTCTACAAGGATCAGTGCTCACCTAGATAGAACTATTAACATATCATCTATGAATATTAATGGACTCCATAGACTCAAGGATAAAATTATGATACAGTCACCGCTACACATTGAACACGAAAAATATACTACAATTTATCATACAACCATATCAGTATACGCAATATTATTCGGTGCAGGTGCACTCATTATTTATTACAATACAAAAAATATAATAAAACGGCTGCAAAGAAAAAAGAAATTTTAGAAAACGGAGGTAACCCAGAGAATTTAATGGAAGCAAGTACTACGGCAACTTTTTCTCTCAAATAGTTGCCTCTCTAGGGGTGGAGGAGTTACGTAACCCTAATCCTACGAATATGCTGACGGACCAAACTGAAGGAAGCTTCCCACGCGACCACCTCGCGAGTTCCCCGCATTGGAATTCTATACCCCATTGTTTTAATTTTACTTTATTAATTGTAATATTTTTTAGATCACTCTTTATTCCCACTTCGATTAAAGCAGTCGTTAGTTTTAAGTAATTATTGTATTAATATATAATTAATAAATAATTAATAATTGTTCGGTTTTTTTTTCAACCTCTCAACTGCCGCAAACGTAATTCACATGAGTGTCACTTTTTAAATGCCATAAGCTTAGATTTTTTTTGAGTTGTATCTTGGAGAACTTCATTTATTTTGTAAATAAATTATAGAAAATCAACATGTACGTGAGACCTGTCGTGGCACTTTAGGAAATGAAATATTTAATATTTTAAAATAAATATGTCATGTTTATATTTCTAAGCTCTGGAGATAAGGCAAATCGCAGCGTTGAGTTCCACAACTTAACAAGCAATGCCTCAAATTTTGTGGAATGTGTGGAATGGAACGTATCTCAACACAAGGTTTCCAAGATCCCTCTGACATGCCCAGCGTGAAGAAGAACATATTTACATACATATAAATATATAGGCATAGGTCGGCAAAAGTAACTTGAGAAAACAGTGTTGAGACACTTCCGGTTCCCAATTTCCGTCGAACTTGAGGTATTGCTAGACCACAGGCAGCAAGTAAATAAGAACCATATACATTAAATGTCCTCGAGTGTGAAATAAACTAGTCAGCATATCCGCACCACTTAGCCGCGATAGATCTAAAAAAATATAAATCCAGTATCGTAGATACTGTGTTTTTGAAGGTCTACCGAAGGCTCCTCCTCCCTCTCTTACCACTCACTTTTTTTTCATAAATCTTTTTTACCATTCTCACTCATTCGCTCACTCAACATTTCACTCATTCTTTTTACTAGCTCTAGCTCGCATCTCACTGAATCTTTTTTACCATTCTCACTCGCTCGACGTGCCCAAACCACCTGAGCGCGTTCTTCTTTATTCTCACTGTGACATCAACGCTAGTACCTACCATTCTGTGTATCTCTTCATTGGGTATGCGATCAGCTAAACTGACTCTGCATATCCGACGAAGAGATCGCATCTCTACAGTATTCATCTTTCTTACATTCTTCTTCTACCAACACTTCGCAGCTATGCTGACGTTTCGCCATCTCAACAACAAGCAGCTAAGGCACCGTTAACTCTGTTACCGGCAGCAATACGCCTTTCCGCATCCATTTCGTATCTTCCGTCTCTGCTAATTATATTTTCCAGATAATGACATAGAAAATGAAGTGCTTATAATTGTCTCGTCGTTATGTGTGTAAAGATTGTGTGTCAGTTTGTGATGCCACAGCTCCTGAATCAATGAAAAAACTTAAGAGCGTTACTTAAAAGCCTTAGTTAGTCACTACCGTCGTTCCTAACTCTAAAAAAGCTAAAAATCAGCCAGTTTTTAGGGATTTTTATCACGAGATTTCTAAAATAATATTTAATATTTCGTTTATTTCTTTTTTTTTTGTTGCGTTGAGTTCCGCCACTTAACACGCATTCTTTTAAATTTGGTAGAAAGAGAGGAAAGAACGAATCGTCTTAACACTAGGTACCCAAGTTCCATCTGCCTACCCTGCCATGTGCGGGATACAGCGTGTAGCTGTATGCGTTGTATCCCGCGTTACGTTTTGAATAACGGAATTAAACGCCGCGTTATCTCTTATAAGCTAAAGTTTCCTTTAACCTTTAAAAAGTAGTTTAATTCGCACGTCGAACGAAACGATCCGGACGAATTAGTCTTATCTCGTTATCAGTCCTTTTTACCTAATATTGAGTATTTACTTACCTAATAGGTATTTACTTTACTTTGGCAGGCTTTATTTTTTTTTTGTATCTTACAAACAACGTTATTTGTTGGGCCATATTAAAATTCAATACTATTTCTTATCGGCGTAAGTGAAATAATTGTTAAAGTTTAAGGTATTTAAGCAACTATCTATGGTTGTGGTTAAGGAGGTGTCTCTAGTTGTAAGTTTTAACTGTTACCTAGACGATTAGACCATCTTAAAATAATTTGATTTTTTTAGCTTTACACAATACATAAGTAGAAAAAGGAAACTTGGGAACCTGGTGTTAGGACAATCCATATCTCACTTCCCGGAACTTAACGCCGCGTTGTGCCTCGTTAGTGGCAAGAACAGTAAATATTAAATATATCATTTTTTCCAATGGAATCGAGACGCCCATGTGCTCTGCGCCACGACAGGCCTCTTATTTGCATTATCGCAGTCATATTGTCACATAAAGTAATAGTAAGCATGCAGTATCACATCTAAATCTAAATATTTTTTGCCCTCAAAATAAAAGAAGCTATAAAAGACAAAGTTGTGGGTTCGATCCCCACTCGATGAAATTAAATATTTGAGACAATGCGTGTTGAGTTCCGCAATTCAACCCATATTGCCTTAAATTTGAAAGTGAGAAATGGAACGGAGTGTCTTAACACTAAATTTCCTCTACCTACGCTACCGAGTGCAATTGAATTGTTTTTTTTTTTGTTTTGTACGATTTTAGGTATTCACGTGAAGTTCACATGATCTTTATTTTATGTAGATTTGTTAAATATGGATTTGTTAACTAACCTTCATTTTTAAAGTAACCTTAAATATCTCCAATGGTACATTAATTTAGGCTTATACAGCTTAGTACGGAAATAATTAGTGCTACTACTATATAAAAAGTATCTTATACATTAATTTACGTTTAAATATTATCACTGGATACTTATTATCCAGTGATAATATTTAAACGTAAATTAATGTATAAGATACTTTTACTTCGTAAAACTTAAATTAAAAGATGTAACCTTTACATATTGAAATATTGCAGGAGACGATTTCAAAGTTATTTTAACCCGTATATCGGCTAGTGTTGTGGATGCACATATATGTCATTGTTGCACCTACTACCTTAACTTTCTTCCACGCGCCACATATCTGTGGAACGGCCTATCCGCGCCAGTGTTTCCAGGTCGATACGACATGGGTACCTTCAAAAAGCGTGTCTACCTCCATCTCAAAGGCCGGCAACGCACCTGTAGCTCCCTTGGTGTAACACGGGGCCGTGGGCGACGGTGATCACTTACCATCAGTTGAAAAATCTACTAAGCAGTATATGAATTTTCATTTAATTTTGATTCAGAAAAAAAAATATAACTAATTATAAAAACAATCTAATCAATAGTGAAATTATAATTAAAGATATTGATTAGATTACAAAATAATTAAGCAGTGAACAATATCAGGTCATATTCTACGTGATTGCCGGTTTTGATAGCGTTATCAAAATTATTAATACAATAATTGAGGCCGCGACATTGCCGAAATGTAATTATTAATAATCTAAAAAGATAACCCTTCATTCTATTTGCTTTACTATGTAAACGGACATTAATGGTAGACAATTTTTTTCTCTATACAATATTAACCAATTTAAAAAAAAAAAACAATTTAAGAATAAAAATACATTATTTAAGAAAAACTTTGTGATTTTTTAAAAATTTAACTTTATAATAATGTTATAAATATATATGTAATAAGCAAAATTCTGAGTAGGAGGAGGCCTGAAGTGGCGCAGTAGCACAAGCGTGTGCCTGTAACCGACAGGTTCTGGATTCGATCCCCAGTTGATGAAATGAAATATTTAATATTTTCAATTTAAATATTTAATGGGATACAGCGTAAAGCTAGAAAAAACAAAAGTTATAACATGCCAATAAAAATTTCGACGTAGTTTGAATGAAAAATGAAGACGAACTTAGTGATGACCTAGTGTTGGGACATCGAAAAATCGTGAATTCATATCACTCTTTAATTTCCTAATTAGCAAATCATGGCAACATGTCTTACTACTAGGTTGCCAAGTTCCCTCTACCTACCCAGTCATGTGCGGTGTACAGTTACAAATTGCGAGATCTAGACTTACATATTTAAATTATATCGTTTTTTTATTCCAGCAAGCAAACAAGATAACATACCATTGAAACTCAAGAATGGTTCAACACCGGAGTCGAAGAGGCTACCGTTAGTCAAATCAGCGCCACATCTGAACAATAATAGAGTTGAAGAAGCTCCAAGCATTGATGGGAAACTTGAGGGTGTTGAAATACATAGTCCTTTGAAAGTTAGGTAAGAATTAGGTAAAAGGAATCTAGTGTCAAAAAACTGTGTTTTATTTTTAATTTTAGCTTCACACTGTATCCTAAAGTTGGCAGGATAGGCAGAGGGAACTATATAAGGTGTTAGGAGTGGTGGGAGAGAATGGCGAAAATTAACGCCGCGCCTTGTCTTGCTACCTGAGTGAGGAAATCCAAATAATGAATATTTCATTATCATATTTCATCATCATTTTTTCTCGCAGTATGATCATGCCCCACAACGACCAGCCATCAAACCACCACAACTTCTCGCTTATCAAGAGATATTAATAATGTTACATCACCTATATTTTAAGTAAATTTTGTAAGATTCTATGTTCATGCTTCAAACTTTTCTAGGAGTTTCTTTTAGATTTAATTCCTATAGTATAATTAGTAGAACGACGATGTTAACTTTCACTATGTACTCTATTTTATCTGGTTTTTAATATGAAATTGAACGACGATGATTAAAAAATAAAAATACCAGTACCATATAGTATTAAATATAAGGATAACTTAAGCTTAAATTCATCTTAATTTAACTAGGTTCCATTAGAACACTCCGCTCGCTGTCGGCCAACTTTTGATACGTTGAGTAGCGGAACTCAACGACACGTTACGTCCTTACATCAGAAGTAGGAAATAATTCATTTCCTCGAGATCAAATCGAACCCTACCATCGCGCTACGCCACGATGGTGTCATAGGTTCATTAATTTTAATAATTATTGATTTATTGTAACCTGCTTATATATCATTTCTCATTGTTTCAGCAAGGAAAATGACTTGGCACCGAAACGTCAAAGCAAGGTAGCAATTTTCTACTCTGTGTACTTTGTATAATATATTTTTTATTGATATTCTATATTACCATAATTCAAGCCAATAAAGTAACTCTTAAATAATATATATATATATATATATATATATATATATATATATATATATATATATATATATATATATATATATATATATATATATATATATATATATATATGTATATATATATATATATATATATATATATATATATATATATATATATATATATATATATATATATATATATATATATATATATATATATATATATATATATATATATATATATATATATATATATATATATATATATATATATATATATATATATATATATATATATATATATATATATATATATATATATATATATATATATATATATATATATATATAAGGGGGGGGGAGTAGGGGGAGAACGGAATTAACACCTGTGTCCGGCCCAACAGTCAACCTCACCTGCACGCGTTGCTGATTCACCTGTGAAGAACCAATGGCGGTGTCCAATGGGCACCGTGGTGCTCCCTGCTAGATAACGGACGAGGCTCTGGCGACCGAGCAATGGCGGTATAACCATATCACCGGGCGGGCAACCAACTGAAGAGGCAACAGCGACCTTGAAGTTTAAATAACTTCTAAAATGTCTGGGGCAGAAGGCAACGGGAATCCACTGCTTCTATTTTCCAAAGAGAGTCAGCATGAAAGGTCAAGGAACAATAAATAGTATGTCTGGCGACCCGGCTGACGCCCGGCGCCATCTTTCCGGGAGAGTTGGTGTGAAATGTGCTACCGGCCATGCGATCGTAACTCATCAGGCATTGCATGGAAACTTAGTTACTGATGAAGCTAATACCTGCAAATCGTTTCGACATTCCCATCGTATTGGAACGTGGAACGTGCGTGGCCTCATTCAACCGGGTAAGTTACAAATTGTAGAAGAAGAAATGCAGAGAAAGAACGTCTACTTATTAGGGATAAGTGAAACACACTGGAAGGGGCAGGGTCATTTTACATCTGACCTAGGAAACAAAGTGTACTTCTCGGGCCCAGAAAAGGATAGTAGCAGGGGAGTAGCTTTTATAGTGCCGAAAGTATTAAGCAAGTGTGTGATTGGATACAACCCCGTTAATGAGCGTATAATAACTATCAAAATTAATACCACGCCTTGTAAGCTTAATATTATACAGGCATATGCTCCTACAGCACAATCAACCGAGGAAGAAATAGAGGACTTTTATAATACACTAACTGCAACACTTAGGGGATTTCCAAAACGTGAAGTTACCATAATCCTAGGGGACTTCAATGCTAAAGTTGGAGAGACTATAAATGACGTCCACCTTCGTCGAGTGGCGGGTAAATATGGAATTTGAGAACGCAATGAAAAGGGGGAAAGTCTGTTACAGTTCTGCTATGAAGAAAATTTTACCATCACCAATACTTGTTTCAAACAGCACATTCGCAGATTATATACATGGACATCCCCTGGTAATAGATGTAGAAATCAAATTGACTACATATTAGTAGGGACACGATGGAGAAGTTCAGTGACGAACTCTACAACTTTTCCTGGTGCTGACTGCGGTTCCGACCATCAACTACTCGTAGCAACAATGAAAATTAGGCTAAAAAAGACACAAAAAAAATTTCTCTAAAGATGCAAAGCATAAGCATCAGCGGCTTTAAAGACGATTTCGAGCACAGAATGGTGGACCTTCCAAGCGACAAGACAGACATTGATGAAAAATGGGAATATCTAAAGAACATGATAGAAGAAACAGCTAAAGATAATAAACTCACTAAACCCGTCATGAAAGATTTCATTACACCCGAAACGGCTTCAATCATCTTGGCGGGACGTAAACTGAAAGATAACGGTATATGTTCAATTAAAGATCAACAGCAGTACGCAGAACTGAATCGTCAACTTCAACTTCGTTGTCGGAAAGATTATGAAAATTACATAAATAGAATTTGTTTGGAACTCGAACATAACTCTCTGAAAAATGAGTCCAGATATCTTTTTCAAAAGACAAAAGAGCTAACTGGAGTGCATAAACCAAGAACCTTTGTTATCGAGGATAAAGATGGGCGTCTACTCACAGATGTGGGTCTAGTGTTGGAACGCTGGAAAAACTATTGCACTGAGTTATACAGGACGGGTGAGCCTACTACGGCTAATATTACATGGACGACAGAAGAACCTGATATTCTAGCATCAGAAATCGAGCATGCCATCAAAGCTCTTAAGTGCAACAAAACGCCTGGTAAGGATGCCATTACAGCCGAAATTATAAAAAAATTAGGTCCAAAGGATACGAAAGCAATCACAGAAATCTGTAATACTATCTGGAAGACTGGAAGGTGGCCGAAAGACTGGACAGAGTCGGTGTTTATACCTTTACATAAGAAAGGTTCTTCAAAGATTGTAAAAATTACCGAACTATAGCGCTTATATCTCACGCAAGTAAGATCCTCCTTTACATAATTAGCCGTCGTCTCAATTACTTTTTAAAACGCCAGATACCAGAAGAGCAGGCAGGCTTTGTCATGGGCAAAGGAACACGGGAGCAAATACTGAATGTCCGTCAAGTTATTGAGAAGAGCAGAGAATTTAATAGCCCTGTGGTCCTATGTTTCATTGACTACGCAAAAGCCTTTGACTGCGTTCAGTGGAACAAACTATGGAGTGTGTTACTCGAAATGGGAGCCCCTGAACATCTAGTTGCTCTCATTCAGAGTCTATATGCTGAAAACAGCTCTTTTGTCAGGATAGGCACTGAATTCTCGCATATGTTCCGAACAGGAAGGGAAATAAGACAGGGTTGCATCTTGTCTCCGTCTCTTTTTAACATATATGGAGAATACATTGTCCGGAAGACCATCGAATACTGGGAAAAAGGGTTCCCTATAGGTGGAAAGAAACTAACGAATCTCCGATATGCTGACGACACTGTTCTTCTCGCAACATGTATGGAAGATATGAGTGAGCTGTTCCAAAGACTCGAGACAGAAAGTGCTAAGATCGGTCTCACAATAAACAGAACGAAAACCAAAATAATGCTGGTGGACCGAGCCAAAAAACTAACTAATGTCACATACAATATTCCTGGCATTGACATTGTGGACCATTACATATATCTGGGCTCTCTGATCTGCAACGACGGCAGTTGTACTCCAGAGATCAAAAGGAGAATTGTAATGGCAAAAGATGCTATGACCCGGCTAAACAGTATCTGGAGGAAAAGAGGAATCGGCATCAAAACCAAGATCAGACTGATACGAGCCCTAATATTTCCTATTTTCCTGTATGGAGTGGAAACGTGGACTATCCTAGCCCGAGAAAGACAGCGAATTGATGCTCTAGAGATGTGGTGCTGGAGACGCATGTTAAGAGTACCTTGGACTGCGAAACGTACCAATGCATCTATCCTGGCCCAAATCCAAATAAAAACGCGCTTGTCTACCATTTGCCAACAACGTATCCTGTCATATTTCGGTCACACAGCACGCAGAGGCGACGATAATTTGGAAAGGCTGATTGTGATGGGGATCACTGAAGGCAAAAGATCACGCGGGCGCTCACCAATAAGATGGATAGATCAAGTCAAAGAGTCATCGTCCTCTAAATTCTACATGGTTGTTAGAGACGCGCTGGACAGAAACCGGTGGAGGCAGATCATCCGCTCCAGATGCAACCCTGAAGCTGACCACGATCCTCAGATATGAGGGACCGACTTGAGAGAGATATATATATATATATATATATATATATATATATATATATATATATATATATATATATATATATATATATATATATATATATATATATATATATGTATATATATATATATATATATATATATATATATATATATATATATATATATATATATATATATATATATATATATATATATATATATATATATATATATATATATATATATAAATATATATATATATATATATATATATATATATATATATATATATATATATATATATATATATATATATAATATATATATATATATATATATATATATATATATATATATATATATATATATATATATATATATATATATATATATATATATATATATATATATATATATATATATATATATATATATATATATATATATATATATATATATATTTAACGGCAACATATCTGAAACGAAACTAACCATCTAATTTCGTCGTTATCTTATCAGATGGATAAATATCCACTTTCAATATTCTTTTAAGTACTTTAAGTACGTGTTGCTACATTTGCCTTGATAATAATTTTTGTAAATAATTTGACAGATTAAAATATTTTCCCTGTCGTAGGGCAGCGACACCAACGTGTGACTGTGACCCATAGGTTGTGGGTCCGATCCCCACTCGAGAAAATGAAAAATTTAATATTTGCAATTTAAATATTTAATGTTTTCATTTTCTTAACTCTGGTACAAGGCAAAACGCGGCGTTGATATCTGCCACTCAACACGCAATGCCTCAAATTCAGCAGAAAGTAGGGAACGGAAGTGGAACGGAGTGTCTTAACACTAGGTTCTCGAGTACCTCCTGCCATGTGCGGGAAGTTAAGCTGAGTAAAATATTTTTCTGATTTTTGTACACTTCTTTTCCTCAAAACATCATTATAGGACCACTTTCTTAGCCATCTGTGAAGATCATTTACTTCACAATCACGGGCGCAAAAAAATACGGTCGTGGCGCAGCGGCACAAACCCACAACCTGTCGTTGACAGTCGTTAACGATAGGTTGTGGGTTCGATCCCCACTCAAGAATATGAAATATTTAATATTTTCAAATTAAATATTTAATGTTTTCATTTCTTCGCTCTGGTTTCAAGGCAAAGCGCGGCGTTGAGTTCCGCCACTCAACACGCAATGCCTCAAATTCGACGGAAAGTGAGGACCGACAGCTGAACGGAGTGTCTTAACACTAGGTTCCCAAGTTCTCTCTGCCTACCCTGCCGTGTGCGGGATACAACGTGAAGCTGAACTAAAATTTGAACGTAATGGGATTTGAACCCACGCCTCAGAAACCGTCTGATTGGATGGTCTTGGATAGTAAAACGTTGGAACGTTTTTATATTTATTCCAAAAGAATTTTCTTTCTTAAGTGTAGAATATAACTTTTATATTTTTTTCTTTTCTATTAGATGGCTAGAGCCGGGTATTACGTGAAGATGACCCTGCTTCTGTCCTGCTGGGTCTTCTTACGCTCATATTTATGATGTACAATGAAAAGGAGGAAATTGTTAGGAACTCGTCGGTGAATCCCGGAGAAATCAAAAGTAAGTACGAGGTTTTTGTAAGAATATCTCGAATATATATATTATTTCTCTAAGATCTAAAATCGTTAATACATATTATTTTGTTAATTAATGTAAAAGATACTTTTCGTCACTACAATATTTTATACTTGAAAAATGTTATAAACCATTTAAATTTAAATTCTTTTATTTCTCAAGTTATAACTAACAGTAACACTACTACAGTAAAATGAAACCTATCAAGACCTAGCCACTAAGACTAGGTAACGTAAGGTCTCCGGTGAATGACCTGTCGCCTGACGTGCCTGACGTACATAAGTTGTAGCGTTATTTTAAAGTTATTTTTTAAAAAAATTAAATGTTTGAGTTATTTTTAACCGTCTATTTTAGCTTCTGTTAATAATATCGTTTGCTTTATTTTAGCTTAACTACTTCATTGCGTGTTGTATGGTAGAACTCAACGCAGCAATCGTATTTTTTTTATTTAATTTTTCTGTTTAGTTATAATACGGCTTTTTGGTTTTAAAATATACAAAGTTTAGATATAGGACAGAGAAATGCCGCTACACATTCTGCACTCTTCTCAACTCGTCAGAAAAGCGAGGAGCCCGCTACCTACGTGATGAGATATCATGCTCAGGGAAACTGTAGGACTCCGTAATAAGCGTCACCTAAATAAATCTCTGTGGAAGGCTTTGGCCCAATAAGTCCTGGGCTCTAATGCAGTAGTTTATGTTCCCCTGCAATATACGTAAAGCTATTATTTCGTCTCCATGTGTTGAACTGTCACACCTGGCCGATAATGATGATGCTGGCCATTGATAAGATACCGATTACTGATTAAAGTACATCACTGCCACGTCCCATTTCAGCGGGCCACTCAGGGGCAGTGAATCTAAACTGATCCTAGATCGACCCAGTCTTGTCGGATCTCTCCGACATTTACGTTTGCCGCCAAACGACTCGGCTGATTACAGCTGCAACGTCCTTAGCTGTGGCAGAGTCGTCAAGGCCACACACCTTCAGCTCCACACACTTTTCTGGTCTCGACACCTGTACTTCTTTCTACTAGAGAAAACTCCGTAGCTTTTCAGCCAACGCATCTATCTTTATCGCTCGTATTGGCGGCATGTAGCTTTAATATTCAGGCCCCAGTAGATACGACGCGAAATCTTAAGTAATATATACACATATCTTCCGTTTTTATATGTTCTATGATCAAGATAAGCCAACCTTCAAACATATCAGTTGAGGTACACAGGTAAGGGTAACTTTAAACTCCTTTCGTTGGACATTTTTAATCTTAACTTTCTGAGGTTTTCGTTTCTTAGATGCCGGATTAGCCAACACCATCAAAGAAGTTGCAACAAGCTCCATTGACACCTGTTTTGGGCTAGCCAGCTTGTGTCACTCTCGTTCGCCTCTAGTCGCATATTTTTCTCTAGTGGGAGTCTTTAAATGCTTCCAGCCTAGTAGACATCATAGTGCCTACTTCCACTATTAAAGTACGCACTATATCATCCAAGGCGATAGACTTTACCAGCACTTGTTGCGACTCTGATTCTTTAGAACGTTTCATATCATCTTTTAATAGGACAAACTCGTTCGGCAATCGGACCCTGACCTCTTTTTTTCTAGCCTAACTAGGCCAAGTGCTGAAATAAAGTATCCGAATGTTTTTTTCACTTTTAATTATGAAAAACACTTCACAGGTTATCCTTTGAATATATCGGATACACAATTAACCGTGCAAGTGAAGCTCTCTGGACCGTTTTTGAGTGAACAAGCTGAAAAGAAACGGAATGAAACTATTTCGGAAGAATATAGAAAAATGGACATTTGGTTGGAGACATGGTCGGTAGATCAAGTGGATGGCAACATAACGGTAAGTTATTTTTGTACATGTAACTAATAGATATATGTATAAGCAAAGAGAAAAGGCCGTACATAGAGTCTAACGCCGCGCTTTACTTTACTATATTCAAGAGCAAGCCTGCCGGTAACGACCTATCTACGGTAAAAAATAAACAGCTACAACTGTATTTCTAAAATAAAATATACTTATTATAATAACCGCCGTATCTTTCATACAAATGAAGAAACTATTATTATTAGTATTATTTGTAAATTGTGTTCCACGGAACGAAAATCATAAACCTAGTGTTAAGATAATCCGTTCCCATTAAGACACTTCCTTGAGCAGAGGGATCTTGGGAACCTAATATTGAAACATTTCGTTTCGTTTCTCACTTTCTGCCGAATTCGAAATTTTGCGAGCTGAGTGGTGGAGCTCGACACCACGCTTTGCCTTGTTAACAAAGCGAAAAAATAAATATTAAATATTTCATTTTCTCGAATAAAGATCGAACCTCGTTTACAGTGGCACGCTTGTGTCCCTACACCACAACAGGCCACATAATTTATTTATTATTATTTCAGACTTCCGAACCATGCACCATTCTTCTACAAAACAAAAACTTAGATTTCACAGAAGGGGAATCCCGTACCGCCATTTTATATTTAAAATCAAATTCAACCAATGGCTACTCGCTACGTATACGCACTACAGCCAATGAGAGCGCGCCGTTCACTATGACGTATACAGTGAACCCGTTAAATGTGAACATCGGTGTTTTGTACGCGTGTTTATTGTTGTGTGGACTGTATGTGCTGATTATTCTTGAGGTTAGTTCATTTTGGCTTTTAAACATAAGACAGGCTGTGGGTTCACATGTTAATTTCAGGAAAGCAGCAAAGCGCTGCGTTTAATTCAACCAGTCGGTCATTCAGTCTCCAGAATTCAGCACAATGTCTCCAGAATTCAGAGACGAAACTTTCTTGATACTAACGAAATGTCTTAGCATAAACTTTTGCCAACGGCTACAGCATGAAGCTAAAAAATATAGAAAGAGGCAGAGTACAGCGTACGTGAAAACGAAATATATGAATTAATTTCATACTCACTCTGGTAGCAAGACAGAGCGCGGCGTTTAGTTCCGCCACTCAACTCTCATTGTCTCCAAAATTTGGTGGTGGGTGGAGTAACTGAGAAGGAAATGTGAGAGATAGCGGGAAGCTGTTTAGTTTATATGGAAGTACTTATTAATGCTACATGTCTACATATCGCTATATGTAGACATGGAGCGTAGAAAGAGAACACTAGAGAGAAGCCAGGCCCTCTAATTTTTAATATTTTTTTTGGACCCCTGTCGACTTGGCGTTTGTTTCTGTATCAGCTACAAGCACTATACCATTAGAGTTAGTGATTGTTTGGGTGGTGTGTTTTTTCTTACTTTCAATTTTATAATAATTTCCTTTCGCTATTTCCAATTTTAAGAAATTAACTATGTTGTAAAGAACAATGTAAGAAAAATTAACTATGTTAAGAAACGACCGTTCTCCAGTTTTACTTTTGAGTTTCATGCTGGATTCCGCATATAGCAGACATTGCATGTTGAGTGACGGATCTCAACGCCGGACTATATCTCGATACCAATGAGAAAACAAAACTAAGTTATCCTTAGGAAAAGTTGGATCGAACTCACTACCATCGTTGGCCACGATTAATAATATCAAAATACTGCGTCTTCTTGTTAATATAGAAATATGTATATAAGTATACACAGAAAGGTCAGGATAAGTGTTGAAATTGACATATAATAAAGGATTAACATTACTTATTGACCTAATGATAACATTTCTATCAAAATTTTATCAAAATCGACCTAGTTACTCTTTCATAAGGTTCAAAATAAGCTAATTATTATTTATCTAAACTTTAGTTCCGTCTATATGATTCTTAACAAACTACACTTGTACTCTTGTATTGTTTTAGATGATTAAATAGGATAGGATTAGCAAGCTTAGGCTTAGGCTTTTCATTGCTTGGTCTGCTAATACAAAGGGTACCTGAAAGTCTAATTCGAAAACCGTTCTTATCAAGAAACTTTCGCCAATTTCTTGAGCATTGCATGATGATAGGAGGAATAAAAGTCGAATATTTTTTTAATACACATAATAAATTTATTTAATCAAAATATTAACCATTGCTATCCACTATATATAATTTGGCCATCTCATAGGTAGTTAATTGATTCCATTACTAAAAAACCATTCGGACGGGAATCAATAAAATATTTGTAGGCGGTATGTGCTGCCCCATCGGATATTTTTTTCCCTTGGAAGAAGTTATCTGAATTTTGAAAAATTATTTCCCACTCGTCGTACTCGCGAACTTTCAAGATCCGGGGAGTCCTGTAAATGTCTTAGACATTCCAATGGAAGCTTTTCTAATTTGGTAGCTGGTTTGTCGGTGATCTTTGGATCTGTGGTGTGTGAAACTTGAAGCTGCAGTGACGTAAAGCGATTGACCAACCTCAATTGTTTAGCAAGTAGCTTTTCCATCACGGCTTTCAGTTGCTGACAATAAACGTCTGCCGTAATCATCTCGCCAGATTTGAGAAAACTATAATGAACGATACCGGCACTAGCCGATTAAATTGTTACAAGTAACTTGATTTTAGTCTTTCTTTTTGGGGCAGGATTTGGCTGGCTTGCCAGGGTCCGCTATTGCGATAAGCGCTTCAGATTGTCGTAGAGAGTCCAATTTTCATCACAGGTAATTCGATTTAAAAACCAGACCACCACCAAGCTATCTTAAAAGATGTATCTTTTAAGGTGATTTGGTGGTGGTCTGGTTTTTAAATTTTTTAAGCTGTTTATCTCTCAATTTTCATCATGTTCATTAAAATTGTTTTATCACTAACATTGCAGCCTGCGGCTAACTTGGTCGCGGTTTTGCGATCCGCTTCCACAATAACATGGGTCTCCAGCCGTCCACGCTGTTTGTTTTCATAGGTCCAAATTACCATAACGAAATTGATGAAACCAAAAACACACTGTGTTTTTATAGCTGCACGACCGCCATACACTTAATTAAATTCTCGTACTCGTTAAATCAAGTTTTCCATTTTGTAAACTTAATGACACAAAAAGATAAAAAAAGAAAAACGTGAATGAATGACGGCTAAAGAAACACAATCACAAGTGTAAATAGTTGTATAAATTTAAATCCAGAATTCCTGACGGAGAAATTTGTGATTAAATTGGCAAGTACGTCAATACGCCAATTTTATATGTTGGGACTTCCTTTTATATATAAAGAAATATCTAAGATCGAATCAATAGCCAGTCGCGTGTATAGTCACGTTTGTTTGTGTATCATTGTAAAATGCTCCCTACCTATAAAGTACTCGTAAATATGAAAAAATATAAAATTATGTATAATACCTACTTATATGGAATTATTTTTAACATAAATTTATAAGAGCCTTGCTCTTGGTTATTGGTTTGGTTGACCCTTTATTCTCAGTAACTACTGGTTCTAATTTGAAAATACATTGAAGTCTGACGTGGCGCAGGAGCGTACGACTGTAGAGAGGTTGTAGATTCGATTCTTCGAGAAAATGATAATATTTAATGTTTTGCTCGGTCTGGTAACGACGCAGTTCGATGTAGAGAAGAACGATGATGAGCTGCTCTGTCAACGTGCAATGCCTCAAATTCGACGGATACATGGGACTTAAAGTGCCTTAACGGAAAAAGAGTGTCTTAACACTTGGTTCCCAGGTTCCCTCTGCTCACCCTGCTATTTGCAGGTGTATATTTAACATATGATTATTATTTAAAAGTTTTACGATCGTTAAGTGATTGATAACGCCATACGGAGGTATTGTGATATATTAGTTGTATTATAAATAAAACATATATATCTACAGTAACCTGCGCTGTAATGTCGCATACCATGTGATTTATAGCCGTGCCCAATCTATTTTAGTCTTAATGAGTGTTGAGTGGCGGAACTCAACACCGTGGTCTGTCTTGTTATCAGAATGAGAAATTGAAAATAATACATTCCATGTGTGGAAATGGCACCCACGACCGTACAGTCAGTCTGTTTTATCTAATTTCATCACTAATATTAAGGAAAATCATATAGTATTTAACTATACTTTATCTTTGTCAGTATATAACGCAACTATCGTCATAATTAATGCAAATTATGCAACTTAAAACTGTTCTAGAATATTTAAAGCCACTTGTTGCACGCTAATATTATTGTTATGTTCCTTGTGTACATATGTATGTTTATATGAAATTATTATTTAAATATGTGTATGTTAATTTGTGAATTAATGTCGAGTTCATTGCTGTTATAATGTTAGGTTTTTTTTTTATGTTAATGGATAAAAAGTATCTTGGAGTAACATTTAAATGATGTAAAGTATCCTCTTGTACTGAGGAGATAGAATTCAATTAGAAGATAAAAGATAAGATTCAATAATGATCATTTTTTTCTTATTTAACTAAAGAAAGAAAATAAAATAACACAAATAATTTGTTAAGTAAAAATGAAAATGACTCAGACCGTGTCTCTGGATCAGAATTACATAATATAACATAACACACATAATATATATATATATATATATATATATATATATATATATATATATATATATATATATATATATATATATATATATATATATATATATATGTACAGACTATATTATATTTTTTAATGCATATAAAATATAGTTGTATAGTCTGAATGAAATTGGTCCAGCTGCCAGACTTTTACGGTTGGAAAACATTTTGTAATTATTTGTTATACTTTTTTTGATTTTATCCTATGAATGAAAGAGTCATTACTCGATCTTCTCGAAACCAAATAAGCATCTAAAATTAGCTCTATTATGATAAAAGAGTAAATTTTAGATGCTTTCTTGATTCAAAATTCTCCAAAATAAAATTTATACAGCAAAATTAAATTCTCAAATAAAAATTAATTATTCCAGGTCATCAACCGCACCATGGCAGCTATACTCATTTCTACAGCCTCCTTAGCAGTTCTCTCGATAATTGGTGAGAGACCTACTTTACCCCAGCTGATCTCCTGGCTGGACGTGGAGACCCTGCTGCTGCTGTTCAGCATGATGATCCTAGTGGCCATTATGGCTGAAACTGGAATGTTTGATTTTTTGGCCGTATTCACTTTTGAGGTAACTAGTAGTACTACTTTCAGTTATTGTTTTGAAATGTGTTTTTAGACTAAGATTTTTTTTAGCTTCACGCTGTATCCCACACGAGGCAGTGTAGGCAGAGGGAACCTGGGAACCTAGTGTCAAGACACTCCGTTCCACTTCCGTTCCCCACTTTCCGCCAAATTTGAGGCATTGCGTGTTGAGTGGCGGAACTCAACGCCGCGCTTTTGCCTTATTACCAGGGCGAAGAAATGAAACATTAAATATTTAAATTGAAAATATTAAATAAGTATTTAATTTCTAGTGGGGATCGAACCCAGAATCTGTCGGTTACAGTCACACGTTTGTGCTGCTGCGCCACGACAGGCCTCAAAGAAGGCTAAGATATGTTGGTTAAATTCCTGGGAATGGATATTTTTTATACCTACGTATATTTAATTGCCTTTTTACAAGATTACACTGATTATTATTGAATCTGATAACTGACTATTATTGAATCCGATGTGGCACAAAATAAATATTTTCTTAGAGTAAAACAGTAAATTAAAGCCGTATATTTATACTTAAACAAGCCTCAACTCATTACTAAGATAAGACTAGCTTATCTCACTTAATGAAAGTAAATAGAAAAGCTAAAAGGTAATTGGAAGTGCTACTTTATGAACTATACGAACATAAATATAATAAAAAATGAAGTAATTCAAAGAAATACATAATTGTTGTAATATAGAGAATAAATTTCGACGGAAATTTGGAACGGAACGGAGTATCTTTGCGCGAGATTCCTAAGTTCGGATAAAGCGCTTTTGTTCTCCCAAGAATTAGAAGTTACTTGCTCAACTTTTTGAACGTTACCACCGGTACACTAAACTTATCTGACAATTGACAATTGCTTGTTACAATTATACCTTATAAATAGACTGGAGCGAGCATTTCATTCCAAGACGTACAAAATCTACGACTAACTGTTATAATAAAATATTAAAAAATATTTTTTTTTAGGGAAGACCTAGTGTTTAATACATCCTAGTGTTTGATTAAATTAGTGTTATACGTTTGACCTGTCTGTGCGTATATCTGTGGCACCACGGCTCCTAAATCAATGAACTGTTTGAGTGTGGTATTCTTTCGAAAGCCGTCCTAAGCGCGATGATCGATTTGCTAACATGAGGTAGTGATTTTCTGGGTGGTGATTTCCTGAAGGTCCCTTATTTTTGTTTTTATTTTATTTTACATAAATATTTTTAACTTAAACTTAAAAAAAAGAAATTCTTCTCTTTAAATATTTCTACGTTTTGTTAAAGTAATCATTTACTTTGTTTTATTTCAGGTGACAAAAGGTAAGCTGTGGCCTCTTATAACACTGCTTTGCGTTATCACAGCGCTACTCTCGACTTTCTTGGACAATGTGACGACGGTGCTGTTGATGACGCCAGTGACAATACGGTAACAATTAAAAAATATACAATTTAGTATGTTTATAGTTTTTTTCAGCTTCACCCTTGGGAACCTAGTATTAAGGTACCCTGTTTCCATTAAGACATTTCTGTTCCCAACTTTCCGCCAAATTTGAGGGATTGTGTGTTGAGTGGCGGAGCTCAGCATGGTAGGGAAGGGAGAGGGAAGAAAGGAACCTAGTGTTAAGATACTCCGTTCCCATCAACACACTTCCGTTCAACACTTTCTGCTGAATTTTACGCTTTGTTTGTCAAGTGGCGGAACACAACGCCACGCCTTGCCTTGTTACGAGAGCGAAGAAATGAAAATATGAAATATTTAATTTGAAAAAATATTAAATATTTAACATGTTTATTTATGTAACTAAATATTTGCAGTCTATGCGAAGTAATGGACATGGATCCCGTGCCCATATTAATGTCGATGGTGTTGTTCAGTAACATTGGTGGTACTGCGACGCCCGTAGGGGATCCCCCGAATGTTATAATTGCGTCCAACAAAGCTGTCGTACAGTCGGTAAGTGATTTTTTTTCACGCATCACGTTTCACGCATTTTCTCGTAGCAAACTCAGTGTTGAGACACCCTTTAAGGATAGTACTTATTGAGTGTCCAAACTCTTCCCCTTGTTTTGTGCCAAAACTGAAAAACGAAAATAATCTAATAAAATCTTTTAGTTTTCTATACGAGTAAATTCTTGGAAACCCGACGTTTCGAACACTTTGCAGTAGTCCTTGGTCGCGGGCAGACTGAGGTGGCATTCGTCTGTCAGTTGACATAATCATTATATCATACGACGCGACTATCGATTGATGCAGTTAACTTTGTTTCATTAAAAATGATTTATTTTGCCCAAAAATAGTATCGAACCTACAGTCCTTACAGTACATTGGGAATGCGTGACCACGTTCGTGGAAAAGGTCTACGTTTTCACAATACATATATTAAAGATTTGATATTTTTTCAACGAAGTCCCTGATCGTGCGTTGTGATGGAGGCTAGACGGAACCAAATCAGACGAAAAGTTGTCACGACAATTTTTGCTTTAGTGTAGTAAGTCGAGCGGCGTGCGCGTGTTTCTCTGTCTCTCTCTCTCTCTCTTTCAGTCTCTCATAGAAAACGAGGCAGTTATTGCTATAGTTGTGATCAGTATGGCGTGCGCGTTTCTTTCTTTTGTTATCTCTCTTTCTCTCTCTCTCTCCCTCTCTCTCTCTATCATAGAAATGAAGCCAGCTATTTTCGTATCGTTTTTCTATTTCGCATTGTTATTATAACGAAATAAAACTTTATTACAATTCCTTCACAAAATAATCGAAAGGAATTTCATTTTTAAATGATTTATAAATGTAATAATTGGGGCCTGTCGCGCCGCGGGGGCACGAGCTTGTGATTGTAAAAGTGACAGGTCGTGGGTTCTATCCCACCTCAAGGAAATGAAATATTTGATATTGTCAAATTAAATAATGAAAGATTTCATTACTTCTCTCTGTTAAGTTCTGCCACTCAACACAATATCTCAAATGAACAGAATGGTGTATCTTCACAGAAGGTTCCCAAGTTCCCTCACACTGCCATGTGCGGGATACAGAGTATAGCTATAAAATATACGAGTATACAAAAAAAAGGATTTAGCTGGTTTACACTTTAAGGTTAATCTTTAAAAATAATAATCGTATTTTTTTTTCAGGGAATCAATTTTACTAATTTCACTTTGCATATGACTCTCGGTATCCTTCTGGTGTGTATACAGACATATTTTCAGATACGTTATATATATAGAGATACCAGCAAATTACGTCTGAATGTGCCGCGTGAGATACAGGGTGAGTGGAAAAAGGTATACTCAATTATAGAAGAAGAAAGAGAATTAAATATTTAATTTTTCCTTTTTTTTTGTCGTTCTGGTAACAAGGCATAGTGCGATGTTGAGCTCCGCAATTCAACACTGCATGCCTTAAATGCCCTAAGTTCCGTGAAAAGAAGGGAATGATGAGTGTACACTTAGTTTCCTCTACCTTCCCTGCCTTGCCCGGGATGCTGATTGAAATTTAAAAAAGAAAATTGTAATATTGACTTATTCATTTTGTGTTGGTTTAGAAATTATATTTTAGTATATGTATATTATTGATTAAATTTAAAAATTTAAAGTCATCATACTCAGCTTCACGCTGTATCCCGCACATGGCAGGGTAGGCAGAGGGAACTTGGGAACCTAGTGTTAAGACACTGCGATCCACTGCCTTTCCCCACTTTCTGCCGAATTTAAGGCATTGTGTGATGAGTGGCAGAACTCAACGCCGCGTTTTGCTTTTATACCAGAGAGATGAAATAAAAAACATTTTCATTGAAATCATTTTATTAAATATTTAAACTGAGCATATTAAATATTTCATTTTCTCGAGTGAGGATTGAACCCACAACCTATCGGTTACAGTCACACGCTTGTGCCGCTGCACCACGACAGGCCTCAAAACTTTAAA
>JAEIOK010000088.1:0-29633 GCA_019049475.1 Eueides isabella | reverse complement strand
AGTCGTCGTTGCGGAGCCCACACGCTCGACTTAGCGTTGAGGTCCCCCGCGACCAGCACCTCCGCCGGACGATGGTCGGGCTATCATTTCCCCAAGCGGATTAAGAACTCTTCAACTCCGCAAGAGTTCGATTGGGGGAAAAGTAGACACCCGACTACAACTAGATCGCCGACAAGTGCCGCGACGCATCCCGCACCTTTCTCGACACGTGAGAAAGGCGGGGAGCCCGCAGCTACCTGGGTGATAATAGTCACCACCACGGTGTTGTCTGCGACCCAGTTATCACGTGCGGGGACACTGTAGGGCTCCGCAACAACCGCCACCTGAATAGACCATTGCGCCAGGCTTTGGACCAATAAGTCCTGGGCCCTGGCGCAGGGTTTATGTTCGCCTGCAACACACGGAGAGCCATTATTTTGGTGTCCATGTGTTGCACCTCCTCTTGCCTGGCTGGGGCATTGGATTAGCACCGCTGGCTCCCTTCATCCCTTCGGCCATCCCTACTCTTCCCTCGAGGTGCCGGCCCTGGTGCATGCAGCGCTTCCCACCTTATGGTCTGCGGGTGTCCTGCCGCCTCGCAGACCGGGCAGTGAGGTGCCGCCGAGCACTGGTGTTTGCTGTGTGCCCGGCCTGGCAGCACCCTGAAGCACTGCTGGCTCCTATCTTGTGCACTGCTGCACTTCGCTGCCACGTGGCCAACATCGTGGCAACGGAAACAGCGCCGGACTCGCTGTTGCAGCAGTTGCACCCGCGCCGACACGAAGCCCACAAGGAGCCCGCGACCCACCGACCTTTTTCGCCGCCGCAATAGGGCAGCGGACCCAGGCTGAGCCTAAGCCGTTGCGGTCCTGCAGGATCTCTCCCACCTTCACAGATCCGACATCGCAGCCTCCGACTCGGCTCACTGCTTGCGCCACCTCCTCTGAAGTTGCAAGAGTCGTCTAGGCCACTGACCCTCAACTCTGCACACTTCACCGGTCTTGCGACCAGCACGTCACTCGCGTCGAACACCACCCGCAACCGTTGGGCGAGCGCATCCGCCTTCTCACCGCTATTGGTGCAGGTAACTCCAGAACACCTGGCACCAGTAGAGGCGACCCTGAGCCGCACGTCCTGTATACCCAGATCGTCCAACTTCACTGCTTGCGTGATTTGGGTAAGGACGTCACGGTAGGATATCTCCTTCTGGGCGGCGGCCGGCTGTAAAGTGAGTGTCACAGCCGCCGATCGCGGCGGACGCAGCTTGGGCGCTTAGCAGATTTCGCCTTCTGCGGTTCTGCTTCGCCTGGGCTGCCGTCGCCTTGGACTTCCCCTTCTTCACGACGACACTCCAACCCTCGGCCAATTGAGCCGGGGCAGGAGGCAGAGGACGTGGCTCCTCTGGCGTTGGTTGCGGGGCTTGTTTCGTCGCCTTACTCTTCTTCGCCTTTTGCTTTGTTGGCACCCCTTTCTGCTTCGACGCCGGGTTTTGCGGGTGCCACCAGGGTCGTCACAGTAGGCTCCGCCACTACCCCCGAGGCGGCTGCCTGGCGCTTCCTATCCGCCGCCAATGGAGGGCGTACTGGCTTAGCCGGCAGAAGCCTATCCTCCAGCGCCGCCAGCCGCGTGTTCAGCACTGTGCTCACCTGCACCATCACTGAACGAGCCACGTCCTCCTTCCTCTCGGGTTCCGCCTCACTGCTCTAGAGCGCTCGAGGTCCAGCTCTCATAAGAGCTATTTCCTTCCGCAGCTCAGTGACCTCTTTCAGTTAGGCGGGTGTTGGTCGCACGTAACTGAGTCACCTCCTCGTTGGCAGTCTTGTTTGCCAAGATCTCCACAGCCGTATTTATAGCGCCAGCGGCCTCCTTAAGGGCTTTTGTAAAAGTGCCCTTAAGGTTGCCGGACCTGCTGGCCACTTTATTAATTATGGCCAGGCTACTGTTCACTTGGTGCTGCAGATCTTGCACTAACGGGCCTTTCGGCTTTAAGCCTGGGGCGTCTGAGAGCCTGGAGTTTGCTCTCTGCACCGTATCTGCTATAGCGGCCACTTCTTGTTCCGCATCAAGTCGCAGCACTTGACGTCTGACCGCAGTCGCTTTGACTTTTGGCCTGTCTCTCGCCTCCTCAGTCCCCGAAGAGCCAGAGTTGATGTCCCTACTTCTGGGTCTCTTCCGATACTTCCGTGCCTCTGTTCCCACGTTTGACCTCTGTGATCCCATTGAGATACAGCTCTCTGCCTCCGATTCCGAGGCCGCCCAGAAGCGACCCCGAGAAGATGTCGACATCGAACGAGATCTCCCACTAATGACCGAAGCGCATTCCGCCAGGTCCAGCCGCTCGAGTACTTCCTTAGCATTCTTAAGCGCAATTCCTCCACAATTAGGCACAGATGCCTCAACTACGCCCATCTCGGGCACCATAACTGCTCCAACCTCCTCGGCCACTAGAACCACTCCGTCCTCTCCGGCCACTGCAACAACTCCGCCCCTCTCGGGCCCCACCTCGACGCCGCCTTCTGCAGCCACCACACACTCTCCGCCCATCTCGGGCCCCTCACCCGCAACACACCGGTAGTCTTCGCCCCCCGCAGATTCATGGGGCCTTGCGTGCCGTAGCACGGAGGGATTCTCCAGACTGGCTGGTACCCTCCTGCGGTATGAAGAATTCTGGCTTACCGACATGTTGTTTGGTTGCTGATCCACAGCTTCGGCTTTTTTGTCGGGGTCTGCTCCCCTAGGCCGTGTCCATAACAATGGACTAAAGGCACGCCCATGCCTCGCTGGTTTTGGTCCGCGCCGGGAATGACTCCCGGTCCACTCGCCCGCGAGAGTGAGTGGTTTCCCCTATCCGCCACCTGGGGACGCGCCCAGTAGGAGGACCAGCAACTCCCTTGGGAACCTAACCTAACCTAACCTAACCTAACCTAACCTAACCTAACCTAACCTAACCTAACCTAACCTAACCAAGGGAAATTAAATTTTCCAAACTCAATCTCAACTCTTGTTATTTCATTGTACTATCAAAGTTATGTCAAAATACGTTGTTTAGGTTATATATAAGCATAAAATAATACATAAAATTATATATAACATTTATAATTAACATAGAAAATTTTGTATATATAAAATATTTTTTATAAGTTTTAGTTGTAATTTCTTTTAGTTTCTGTTTGTTATATCGTAGGGTCGAGAAGGCTCTACGTTTGTATATTATTTTTGTGTTGTTTCGTGCGATTTAAGTGCGAAATAATTGCAATTTTCTCAAGATTTTGTCAATTTTTGGGTTTTCTCCGTTTTAAACGTGAACACCCACTCCCACCCGGACGTGACTGATATACGATCGAAGGTCTTCGCGAGCCCTATCGAACGACACCAAAATTTTTAAATCCGTTCAGTAGTTTCCGAGTTTTTCGCCCCCCCACCTCACCCTATAGTCTCTCAGCTAGGTAAACTTATTTCATTTATTTTAATTTTTATTCTCTGATCGTGCTGAAACTTGGTGGGTGTACTAATAGTGTAGTTTTAGATACGATAAAATATTTTAAAAAATGTCTCGCCCAGATTCAGAGAGTATTCACAGTAGATGCAGCACTCCCGATTTCTCGTCTCTAATACTAGAGATGTCCCCAGACAGAGAACTAGAAGTGTCCAATGAACCACCCCAACAACCACAAGCATCTCAAAGTAAAAGTAAAAGTAAATCAGATAAAGCTCAACGTAAACCTCTACCAATGCAAGCCAACACAGTGAAGGATTTCCGCTCTTTGCACAGTGTTGTCGATACTCTTGCCAGACACATTATACATGCCATCCATGAGAATAAAAGCGTTACTTCAATAAACAAAAGATTTATCATAGAAGCCGCAGAAGAAATCAGCTTAGCCGCTGATATCTTTCTAGAATCACATATTGAGACTGGCAATTTTGATCCACCACCCGATACGCCAGCTCCTACACCTGTTATCGATAACACTGTGTTAAAAGAGGACATCATATCCGCTGTGAGGGATGAGATCCATAAATTTAAAACCGAATTAAAATCTGAACTTACCGCAAATAATAGCCCAACTTATGCACAAATAGCTTCAAATAGAACCCCAATTGTCGATAAGTCCCCAAAGTCTCAGTACAAGCCTGCCATTGTTATATCTCCTGTAGAAACGTCTGAAAATACACAAAATACAATCACCAAATTTAAGAAAGCATCTCCTTCAGAGAGAAGAACTACGCCCCCACCGTGTCAAGGCCATTTCAAATAATAAAGTAAGGGTTGAATTTATGAACGAATCTCAATGTCAGGATACACTAAATCAATTAAAAGAATCCACATTAATTTCCGCTGAGCCAGCCAAAAAGATTCTTCCCATGCTCATTCTCAAGGGTGTCTCAAAAGATATCCCCCTTGAGGAGTTGTCCACAGTAGTTACTCAGCAAAATCCTACAATAAATCAGTTAATTAAAAAACCAGAAGATTTTAAACTTAGATTCAGAAGGAATAACAATAAGAATCAAAATTTGTATAATGCAGTTTTTATAGTAAGCCCAGCGGTGTGGCGCGAGGCGATCAACCTGGGAAGGCTTAACGCTGACCACCAACAAGTTTTTGTGGGGGACTTTTCACCATTTATCCAATGTTACAAGTGTCTGCAGTTTGGTCACATTAGTAAAAACTGTGTGTCTGACTGTAGGCCTTGTTCACATTGTTCCGATGAAACTCATCAAGTTTCTAATTGTCCTAATGTTAGTAAAAATATACCTCCCGTTTGTTTCAACTGTTCTAAATACAATGTCAAAACCAATAGTAATCTAAACTCAAATCATACTGCAACCTCTAATAATTGTCCTACCATCCAACACATGATAAACCAATTAAAATGCAAAATTGATTATGGCATTTAATTTTTAATAAAATCTGCTCTAAAGTTAAGTTTACCTATTTGTATTATTTTTCTTGTTAATATTACATTATTAAAACTTTCGTTTAAAATTTGTTACTAAAATATTATCTAAATTGTATAATATTTATTGTATTATATATATATATATATATATATATATATATATATATATATATATATATATATATATATATATATATATGTAATTATATGTATTGTTATTGAAATTGTGTCTCAAAATATGTGAAACTTGTCGAAAAGGTATAAATTCTTGTCTTTAAAAATAAGTTGTAATCTGAATGTGTCTTTTAAATGTCGTGTCTTAACTCTAAGAAAAGTAATCATACTTATATCTGTTAATAAAAATATATTAAGTATCTATGTTAAAGTTAAAAAGTTATCATAAGTTTATCAATAATAATAAATGTCAAGCATGTTTACACAACCGACCCCGGCCGCCCGTATACATTAGCGAGGACTGTGGTTGGAAGTGTAGACTGGCATCAGTCATAATAAAATAAAGTATTGGGCCTCAACAACCCAAAAAAAAAAAAAAAAAAAAAACAAAAAAAAACCTAACCTAACCTAACCTAACCTAACCTAACCTAACCTAACCTAACCTAACCTAACCTAACCTAACCTAACCTAACCTAACCTAACCTAACCTAACCTAACCTAACCTAACCTAACCTAACCATTCATACAAATTGAATTTTTCAAAACATCTTATATCAGGCTGAAACTTTTTTACACAATAAATCTGACCTATTTGACATTATATATAATAAACTAAATCTATTTACACAATTTTAGACACCTGAAAATTCAGTCTGAAAATTTTGACTTATAACTTTTAAAAAATTTTTGAACTGACTTACCTCACTTCGATTGAGGAGTTATTGGTATCGTTGCGTAGGTCCTCCCGCGCCGTACCTATTCAAATTTTTTCCAAATTTTTTGACATATTTTCGCGCCTTTTACACGCGAAAATCACTGAAAAATTCAATTTTTCTAAATTTTTATACTCACCCCCCTCCCCCTCAATCTTCAATTCTTCACAGTTTCGTAGGCATCGCGAAGCCCGATCGATTGACACCGATTTCGTGCCAATCGGAGCACGAGAAACTGAAAAAAAGGCCCCCCCACCACACCCTTTTGTTGCCAGGCAGGTAAAATCTACTCGACCTTGGCAAAACTTTTGACTATTTTGATATAGTTCTCACAAATTTTAACCAGGTTTTGACGTTGAAACGCCCGTAAAAATAGTCAATAAAATACTCTTTATACACATAGACTGTCAGTGGCTTTTTACACCACTGACTTTTAAGACTGAAATTGGTATTTCTACCAAACCAAAATATTGTATTTATTGAAATTTTAATTTGCACTTATTTAATTTTAACTTTATATTTATTCAAATTGTGTTTTAAATTTTAACCTTGTACTTATTTAATTTTAACCTTATTTATTCAAATTGTATTTTATCTTAACTTCGTATTTATTTTATTTTAACTTTATAAATATTTTAAATTGGATTTTAAAAAGAAACCGTCGGTGGATACCTATACATATCCAGCCAATAATTTATATATTGACGCGCACCTCCCAAGATGCTACTAAGCCTAGCATATAAGTTGGAAAATCTCGATCTCGTGAGGACCAGGCTAGAGTTCAGCCCTGAGATCGAGATGACCTACCAGAGCAGGACCTCTGAGGCCAAAGCCTGCCTTACAAGTGCAAAACTTCATCTCAAAAACTCCCGCAACCTAAAAACGGATATTAAGGTTGGTGTCACTAAAGCCCTCGAGCGATTATACGCTCTTGTCAAGGAGCTGGAGGGCGAGCTCAACGGCGATGAGGCTCCCAAAGAACAGCCCGAGCGTTAAGCTTTTCGAGAGGACCGGGGGGAACTCTCCCAAAAGCTTGAGGACCACTCGAGGCTGTTGGCTGAGCACAGTGACCAAATGCGGGAGTTAAAGCAAGCACTTCTAAATAACTCCGCCATGCACGCAAACCCATGTCCGACCTACGCGAGCGTTACCACGCTTGCGCCAAAGCCTAAACCGGTGCAACCTGCCCTGCACTCCATCATCATTTCCTCGGAAGATGATCTGGAGACAGGGGAGGACGTACTGGAGCGCGTGCGCAAAGCGGTGGACGCGAAGGAAGGGTGGGTAAAAGTGGAGAAGGTCCGTAAGGCAAAGGATCAGAAGGTTATCCTTGGGTGCCAGACCCTTGAAGACAGGGACAAGATTAAAGGGCGACTCGAGTCCAGTCGCCTCCGTGTTGAGAACGTCAAAAATCGCGACCCCATGATCGTCCTGAGAGATCTTTTAAACGTGCACACCGACGAGGAGGTGCTCAGGGCGATCCGAAAGCAAAATGGGGAAGTATTTGCCGGCCTCGCCACGGAGGACGACAGGATCGAAGTCAAGTTCCGGAAAAAAGCCAGGAACCCCCACACGAGTCACCTGGTGCTGTCGGTCTCCCCCATAATATGGAGGAGGGCGACAGACCTAGGAGCGCTCCGAGTGGACCTGCAGAGAGTCAAGGTCCTGGACCAGTCGCCCCTAGTGCAGTGCTCCAGGTGTCTGGCATATGGCCACACGAGGAGATACTGCACTGAGGAGGCGGACGTCTGCAGCCACTGTGGGGGCCCTCACTTGAAGGCAAAGTGCGAAGTACTGGCGGTCAATGTTACCCCTACTTGCCAAAACTGCATTAGGGCTAAGATTGACCGCACAGACCACAATGCCTTCAGTGAAGTCTGTCCCGTCCGGAAACGTTGGGAGTCGCTGGCACGAGCAACAGTAGCATACTGCTGAAGTGGAAACGGGGATATGTGGCAAAGGACGCATCAAAATTCAAAAGGAGGTATGTGGTCAGGTCTTGGGCGCCGGAAGTGTACTCTGGGAGCACACGTCGGGCGTAACATGTGTGCCTGAACTTACTGGTCACAACACATTTTTCGTAAATTTAGGTCACATGCGAAGCAGCAGATTGGTCCCCGAATACAGGTTAGATATGGTGGTTTCCACCTTCGTGCAAAAAAAAAAAAAAAAAAAGGAAAAAAAGCCAACCATTCCTGCCCAGAATGGGGAACAGCACCATTCTGGGAAGCAAAGGGCATGTATTAAGTGGAAACCACAAAAAATCCTTGCGCACCGAAAACAGCACACCTCCCCTACCTTTCATTCACTTGTAAAAAAATTAAATCAAATTATAATTATATAGGTAAATAAGAAAAAGAAATAGTAAATAATATGCTGTAGAACTTAATACATGATTCCTAGATAATGTTGATTATCATAGGTTATCATGTAGCATTAAGATGACATAGTAATATTATTCAAAATTAGAGATTAAAACGATAAAATTAAATAAATATAGAAAAGTAGTATATTTTAATGCACCATTGTCAACAATAAAAAATAAAGATAAAAATCAAATAAAACATTCAGTAAAACAAGATAAATAGTCAAATGCGTAACAAATAAAGTAAAACCAAAGATACCCTAAAAAACTAAATAAAACAAAAATAGTCAAAATATGAACTTGAAGCAGAAAACGTCTCCGTTCACCACGATGGAGGTTGCCAGATTTAAAAAAAAATAAAAAAAAAAAAAAAAAAAAAAAAACCAAACCTAACCTAACCTTTTTTTTTTTTTTTTTTTTTTTTTTTTTTTTTTTTTTTTTTTTTTTTTTTTTTTTTTTTTTTTTTTTTTTTTTTTTTTTTTTTTTTTTTTTTTTTTTTTTTTTTTTTTTTTTTATCGTGAGGAAACCCTTTTACGGGTACGCCACCCGAGTGGGGACTCGAGTGGGTTATGTGGGACTAATGGACCGGCAGATATAGGCCGTCCACACTACCCACTAAAACCTCACGGTGCTCCTCCTCGACCGTCACAGGCCGGGGCTATGGGTGCCATGGATTCGTCCATAGCCTCGGCGACGGGAGCCTGCTAGGCACGTCTCGGAGTCGGGGGTGGTGGGCCACCCTCGACGGCCTGCTCTGAGTAGCGCGCGGGAGCAACCTGCGCGCGCCTACTCGGGCCAGGTTGGTAGGCGATCAGCTTCCCCAAGCTGACCGCCCTCTGGCCGATTAGGGCGGAAGGCGGCGATCGTGTGCCGCCCTCCGGCGACCCGGTCTTTTGCGGCGGACGGCGAGTTCGGAAGAAGCCTCCCTCGCCCGCTCCGCCGCCTCCTTCTCGAGCACCACTGCCTCGCAGAAGGAAGAGACCGCGTCCCACGACGTCTCGCTGCCGGCCATGGCCTTGACTACGGCCGGCAGGGAAAGGTCGTCCCCTATGACGCCGCGCAATGCGCGACGTTGAGACGCCCAGGCTGGGCACACCTCCAGCGTGTGCTGGGCCGTCTCTTCGAGGCAGTCGCAGTGGTGGCAGCGGGTGTCGGGCTCCCTCCCAGCGACCCGACACAGATATCTCCCAAAGCAACCGTGCCCTGAGAGTACCTGTGTGGTGCGGAAGGTTAGGACGCCATGACGCCTCGCTAACCACTGGCGGAAAACTGGACGAACTGCCTCGATCGTCCTCCGGCCGGCGGTTGGTGTTGCCAGCCGGGACTCCCACTCTTGCAATGCGGCATCCCGCGCCTCCTCCTGTGGTGCTGACCTTTCCGAAGCCCTGGACGCAAGACCTCGACGCCGGCAATAGACCGACGCCAGAGCATTCGCGTCCAGGTCCCACGGCAGGACTCCTGCCAGCACACACGCCACCTCACCGGAGATGGTCCTGTACCCCCTTATCACCCTGATGGCCATCACCCTCTGCGCCCGCCGCAGCAGGGAACCTAACCTAACCTAACCTAACCTAACCTAACCTAACCTAACCTAACCTAACCATACAAATTGAATTTTTCAAAACATCTTATATCAGGCTGAAACTTTTTACATAATAAATTCGACCTATTTGACATTATATATATTCAACTAAACCTATTTACAAACATTTGGACACCTGAAAATTCAGTCTGAAAATTTTGACTTATAACTTTTAAAAAAATTTTTTGAACTGACTTACCTCACTTCGATTGAGGAGTTATTGGTATCGTTGCGTAGGTCCCTCCGCGCCGTACCTATCCAAATTTTTTCCAAATTTTTTGACATATTTTCGCGCCTTTTACACGCGAAAATCACTGAAAAATTCAATTTTTCTAAATTTTTATACTCACCCCCTCCCCCCTCAGTTTTTAATTCTTCACAGTTTCGTAGGCATCGCGAAGCCCGATCGTTTGACACCGATTTCGTGAAAATCGGAGCACGAGAAACTGAAAAAAAGGCCCCCCCACCACACCCTATATTCGCCAGGCAGGTGAAGGTGGACTGACCTTGGCGAAATTCTTGACTTTTTTGAATTTCTTCGTACATATTTTAATAACCTCTTGGTGCAAAGACGCCAGGAAAAATATTTAACTAAATATATATAGACTGCCAGTGGCTTTTTACACCACTGACTTATCAGAAGTATATTTGGTACGATTATCAAAAGATAATATTTATATTCTAATCTTTTATCTAATTGCAATTGACATTTAAATTTAAACTTGTTTTTATTTTTTATTTTAACAGTGTATTTAATTGAATTGTAATTTAATATTTATTTTAGCTGGATTTTAATTTAATTGTATTTTAACTTTTACTATTTTAATTCTAATTTATTTCAAATTTCACACAAATATCTAGTCATTTAGTAACAACATAACTTGCTGGAGTAACTACCCTCTTTATATATATAACTTTATATTCATATTTATTTTATTTTAACAACTGACACGGTAGGCCTAGAGTGGAAAATCAGATTTTTGGTAAAAATCTTTTGGTTCCTCTCAACCTCTATATATCTTCTTCTTCTTCCTATTGTTATTCCATGCAAACTTCTTTGTAAATAAAATATAAAACATATACATAATTTTATACAGTTGGTGGATACCTGTACATATCCAGCCAACAATCTTATATATTGACGCGCACCTCCTAAGATGCTACGAAGCCCAGATTACCAGTTGTCTGACCTGGATCTCGTGAGGACCAGGCTAGAATTCAGCCCTGAGATAGAAAGAACCTACCAGAGCAGAACCTCAGAGGCAAAAGCCTGCCTTACAAGCGCTAAGCTCCATCTTAAAAACTCCCGCAATTTAAAAACGGACATCAAAGTTGGCGTCACAAAAGCCCTCGAGCGGTTATATGCTCTAGTTAAAGAGCTTG
Source organism: Eueides isabella (assembly GCA_019049475.1). Taxonomy (NCBI): domain Eukaryota; kingdom Metazoa; phylum Arthropoda; class Insecta; order Lepidoptera; family Nymphalidae; genus Eueides; species Eueides isabella. The sequence continues at coordinate 18,536 of JAEIOK010000088.1, read as the reverse complement.
AGGGCGAGCAAAACAATGATGAGGCGCCCAAAGAACAGCCCGAGCGTCGAGAGGACCGGGGGGAACTCTTTCAAAAGCTTGAGGAACACTCGAGGCTGTTGGCTGAAAGTACACAACAAATGCGGGAGTTAAAGAAAGCGCTAGAAAATAAACCTACCACGCACGCAAATCCATCCCCTACCTACGCGAGCGTCACTACGCAAGCGCCCAGGCCCATACCGGTGCAACCTACCCTGCATTCCATCGTCATCTCCTCAGAAGATGATCTGGAGACGGGGGAGGAAGTACTGGAGCGAGTGCGCAAAGCGGTGGACGCGAAGGAGGGGTGGATTAAGGTAGAGAGGGTCCGAAAGGCAAAGGACCAGAAAGTTATCCTTGGGTGCCAATCGATTGAGGACAGGGACAAGATAAAAGGGCGCCTTGAATCTAACCGCCTCCGCGTCGAGGACGTCAAAAATCGTGACCCCATGATCGTCCTGAGAGACCTGTTAAACATCCACACAGATGAGGAGGTGCTCAGGGCGTGCAGAAAGCAAAATGGGGAGATATTTGACGGTCTCGACGGGGAGGAGGATAGGATGGAAGTAAGGTTCCGCAAAAAAGCTAGGAACCCCCACACGAGTCATCTGGTGCTGTCGGTCTCCCCCGTAATATGGAGAAGAGCGACAGAACTAGGAGCTCTGAGGGTGGACCTGCAGAGGGTCAAGGTCCTGGACCAGTCGCCCCTAGTGCAGTGCTCCAGGTGCTTGGCATACGGCCACACGAGGAGATACTGCACTGAGGAGGCGGACATCTGCAGCCACTGTGGGGGCCCTCACGTGAAGGCAAAGTGTGAAGTACTGGCGGTCAATGTTACCCCTACATGCCAAAATTGCATTAGGGCTAAGATTGACCGCACGGACCACAATGCCTTCAGTGAGGTCTGTCCTGTCCGTAAACGATGGGAGTCGCTGGCACGCGCAACTGTAGCGTACTGCTGAAATGGGAGCGGGGATTTTTGGAAAAACAAGGCCAACAAAAGACGTATCCAGAAGAGAACAACACCCAATTTGCACATGGGAGCTCACATCCGGTGGAACATACGCACCTGAATTTAATAAGCACATTGCACTGGGCATAAATTCAGGACATATGCGAAACGATGATGTGAGCCTCCAAATGCAAAATAGATTCCAATTCGGTACAGCACTATTAAGCAGGAAAATGAAACAACTTTCCAAACCAGAATGGGTAAATCGTACCATTATGGAACACCTCAGCCACGTGCCAAAAAATGGAACTCATCACAACCCTGGAATGCCAGAACAGCTCATCTCTTGCAATCGTCTATACAAACGCCAAAATAAGACAAAATTAAGTAAATCAGGAATAAAAATAAAACTATAATAAATATCTCGAAACATGATAAAGTTGAAAATAGTAAAATATATAAAAATAATAAAAGCAAATAAAAAATTTAAATAAAACAAAAACAAAATATACACAATCAAATGCGTTAGAAACAAAGTAATTAACAACAAAGAATCAAAAACTAACATAATAAACAAAGTGATAAAAATATAAATTTAAAGCATCCAAAGTCTCCGTTCACCAAGATGGAGGTTGCCAGTATTAAAAAAAAAAAAAAAAAAAAAAAAAAAAAAAAAAAAACCTAACCTAACCTAACCTAACCTTTTTTTTTTTTTTTTTTTTTTTTTTTTTTTTTTTTTTTTTTTTTTTTTTTTTTTTTTTTTTTTTTTTTTTTTGAGGAAACCCTTTTACGGGTACGCCACCCGAGTGGGGACTCGAGTGGGTTATGTGGGACTAATGGACCGGCAGATATAGGCCGTCCACACTACCCACTAAAACCTCACGGTGCTCCTCCTCGACCGTCACAGGCCGGGGCTATGGGTGCCATGGATTCGTCCATAGCCTCGGCGACGGGAGCCTGCTAGGCACGTCTCGGAGTCGGGGGTGGTGGGCCACTCTCGACGGCCTGCTCTGAGTAGCGCACGGGAGCAACCTGCGCGCGCCTACTCGGGCCAGGTTAGTAGGCGATCAGCTTCCCCAAGCTGACCGCCCTCTGGCCGATTAGGGCGGAAGGCGGCGATCGTGTGCCGCCCTCCGGCGACCCGGTCTTTTGCGGCGGACGGCGAGTTCGGAAGAAGCCTCCCTCGCCCGCTCCGCCGCCTCCTTCTCGAGCACCACTGCCTCGCAGAAGGAAGAGACCGCGTCCCACGACGTCTCGCTGCCGGCCATGGCCTTGACTACGGCCGGCAGGGAAAGGTCGTCCCCTCTGACGCCGCGCAATGCGCGACGTTGAGACGCCCAGGCTGGGCACCCCTCCAGCGTGTGCTGGGCCGTCTCTTCGAGGCAGTCGCAGTGGTGGCAGCGGGTGTCGGGCTCCCTCCCAGCAACCCGACACAGGGAACCCCCAAAGCAACCGTGCCCTGAGAGTACCTGTGTGGTGCGGAAGGTTAGGACGCCATGACGCCTCGCTAACCACTGGCGGAAAACTGGACGAACCGCCTCGATCGTCCTCTGGCCGGCGGTTGGTGTTGCCAGCCGGGACTCCCACTCTTCCATTGCGGCATCCCGCGCCTCCTCCTGTGAAGCTGACCTTGCTGCGGCCCCGGACACGAGGCCCCGACGCCGGCAATAGACCGACGCCAGAGCAGTCGCGTCCAGGTCCCACGGCAGGACTCCTGCCAGCACACACGCCACCTCACCGGAGATGGTCCTGTACCCCCTTATCACCCTGATGGCCATCACCCTCTGCGCCCGCCGCAGCAGGGCGACGTTTTGCCGGTTCAGGGCGTCCGCCCATACGGGAGCACCGTACAGCGCCATCGATCGGACCACTCCGGTGTACAGCCGACGGCTCGAGGCGCGCGGCCCACTTACGTTGGGCAAAAGGCGCGCCAAGGCCCCCGCTGTCTTCAACAGCCTCGGGACCAGTCGTATAAAATGGTCCCGAAAGCTCCACCTGTTGTCCAAGACAAGTCCGAGGTATTTCAAGCTCCTCTTCACCTCGATCGTCACACCGCCGACGACAATGTGGGCCTCTGGTGGAGCGGCCCTCCTCGGAGCATTGAAGTAGATTGCCTCAGACTTGTCTAGTGCAACCTCCAGACCCAGCCGCCGAATCCGCCCGACGACGTGAGCCACGCCAGCTGTCGCGAGCACTGCTGCCTCGCGATAGGTTCTCTGCTGCGCTAAGACCAGCGTGTCATCAGCGTAGCAGAGGACCTTTACCCCCGGCAGGGTGCTGCCCCGAAGCACCCAGTCGTAACCGATGTTCCAGAGGATCGGACCCAGCACCGATCCCTGTGGAACACCGCACGACACCTCCCAAACTCCCCAGCCGGAGCTTCCAGGAAAGGTCACAGACCTCTCGGAGAGGTAAGCCCCGATGATGCGGCGCAGGTACGGAGGCACCCGATGGTAGATGAGTGCCTCATTGATGCAGGGCCAGGGCATGGAGTTAAAAGCGTTGGCGATGTCTAAAGACACCGCCAAGACTCCTTCGCCCCGAGCCACTGCGTCCTGCGCATGGGACTTGACCTGCAGTATGGCATCCACCGTGGAGCGTCCACTTCGGAAGCCATACTGACTGTCCGAGAGGTTTGGACCTGTCCTCTCGAGGTACTGCTGTAGCCTCCTCGCTACCACCCTCTCGAAGAGCTTGGCGATCTCGCTCAACAGCACAATCGGCCTATAAGCCGAGGCTGACTCCGCCGGGCGCCCCTCCTTCTTGATGAGGACTAGTCTGCCTGTCTTCCACCACTGTGGAATTATGGCTTGAGCCAGACAGGCAGTAAATAGCCCTCGAATGCTTGGCCCCAAGATAGAATGGGCCAAAGCAACTACGCGCCCGGGAATGCCGTCGAGCCCTGGGGCGGTGGTTTTGCCCCGAGATCGCCTCACAGCTTCCTCCAGCTCTTCCTCCAGCACCTCTGGTACGACGCTCTCGTCCTCCTCCTCTTGAGCTACAGGGCGGGCCATTGATGGAGGTGTAAAATTGGCCCGCTGCGGGAACAGAGACGACAGCACCCCTCGGAGAGTATCCGGCGGGAGTGTCTGCGTCAAAGGCGGGGCCCAAGTTCGGAGCTTGCCGCGCACCAACCGGTACGGCGTTCCGAACGGGTCCCGATCTATCCCCGCGAGAGCTTCGTCGTGCGCCTCGCCTTTCGCACGACCGATCTCCTCCTGCAGCGCTTTCTTCGCCTCGACGTAGGCGCAGTACAGCCGGTCCTCCTCCTCCTGCTGCCGGCGTGCCCGCCTGCGATAGTGCGTGTAAAGGCGTCTCGCCTCAATGCAGATGTTGCGCAATTGAGCGATCTCACCCGACCACCAGTACACTTGCCGCCGTTGAGGGCGGCGCCCGGAGCGGGGCATTGACGCGTCGCAGATACGCGTCATTGCCCTCTGCGCCCAGTTTGCGGCGTCTTCTGCAGACGCCAAGCTCTGGGGCAGCCAGGCTTGCACTATCGCAGCTTCCTCCAGAAGTCCCTTGTCGAGGCACCTCAGTTGCCACCGCGGTCCGTCCTCTCGCGAGGTGCGACCTACAGCTGACGGCACCGTCGGATGAGTGGAGATCTCGAATTGGATGTAGAGATGGTCCGAGAGAGTCTCCACATCATCCAACACTCGCCATCCGTGAACACGGCGCGCTGGGGCCGGGCTCACGAACGTTACGTCCACCACGGACCCGCCCAGCCTTCGCACGCAGGTGTTGGTCGTCCCCCGATTGAGGACAGACAAGTCAGAGGCAACTACCCACTCCGAGAGCGTTGTACCACGTTCAGTCGTCGTTGCAGAGGCCCACACGCTCGACTTAGCGTTGAGGTCCCCCGCGACCAGCACCTCCGCCGGACGATGGCGGTCTATCATTTCCCCCAAGCGGATTAAGAACTCTTCAAACTCCGCAAGAGTTCGATTGGGGGAAAAGTAGACACCGACGACAACTAGATCGCCGACAAGTGCCGCGACGCATCCCGCACCTTTCTCGACACGTGAGAAAGGCGGGGAGCCCGCAGCTACCTGGGTGATAATAGTGACCACCCCGGTGTTGTCTGCGACCCAGTTATCACGTGCGGGGACACTGTAGGGCTCCGCAACAACCGCCACCTGAATAGACCACTGCGCCAGGCTTTGGACCAATAAGTCCTGGGCCCTGGCGCAGTGGTTTATGTTCGCCTGCAACACACGGAGAGCCATTATTGGTGTCCATGTGTTGCACCTCCTCTTGCCTGGCTGGAGCATTTGGTTCGGCCACTGATGGCCCCTTCCCCCCTTTCCTGCCGTCCCTTCTTTCCCTTGAGGTGCTGGCTCTGGCGCATGCAGCGCTTCCAACCTTATGGTCTGCGGGCTGTCCAGCCGCTTCGCAGACCGGGCAGTGAGGTGCCGCCGAGCACTGGTGTTGCTTGTGCTTGGCTTGGCCGCACCTGAAGCACTACTGACTCCTGTCAAGCGCACCGCTGCACTTCGCTGCCACATGGCCAATGTCGTGGCAGCGGAAACAACGCCGAACCCGATGTTGCAACAGTTGCACCCGCGCTGACACGAAGCCCACAAGGAGCCGCGAACCACCGACCTTTTTCGCCGCCGCAATAGGGCAGCGGACCCAGGCTGTTCCTAAGCCGTTTCGGTCTTGCCGGATCTCTCCCACCTTCACAGATCCGACATCGCAGCCTCCGACCCGGCTCACTGCATGCGCCACCTCCTCTGAAGTTGCAGAGTCGTCCAGGCCACTGACCCGCAACTATGCACACTTCATCGGTCTCGCAACCAACACCATATTTGCGTCAAACACCCCACGCAGCTGTTGGGCTAGGGCATCCGCCTTCTCGCCGCTATTGGTTCCAGGTAACTCCAGAACCCTGGCACCAGTAGATGCAACCCTAAGTCGCACGTCCTCAATACCCAGATCCTCCAATTTTACCATCTGCTTGATCTGGGTAAGGACGTCACGATAGGACATCTCTTTTTGAGTGGCGGCCGGTTGCAACGTGAGGGTCACCGCTGCCGATCTTGGCGGACGCAGCTTTGGGCGTTTAGCAGATTTCGCCTTCTGCGTGTTCTGCTTCGCCTGGGCTGCCGTCGCCTTCGACTTCCCCTTACGCACAACTACACTCCAACCCTCGGTCAATTGAGCCGGAGCAGGAGGCAGAGGACGTGGCTCCGATGGCGTCGGTTGTGGGGCTTTTTTCGGCGCCTTGTTTTTCTTCTTGGCCTGCTTTTGCTTCGGAGGCGGGTTTGCGGGTGCCATAAGGGTCGCAACAGCAGGTTCCGCCACTACCACTGAGACGGCCGTCTGGCGCTTCCTATCCGACGCCAATGGAGGGCGGACTGGCTTTGCCGGAAGGAGCCTATCCTCTAGGGCAGCCAGCCGCGCGTTCAACAATGTGCCCACCTGCACCATGACTGAACGAGCCACGTCCTCTTTTTTACCTTCACCCTCGGCAGCCCGCCTCACAGCCCTAGAGCGCTCCAGGTCGGCTCTCATGAGAACGATCTCCTTGCGCAATTCAGTTATCTCTTCAGTTAGGCGGGTGTTTGCTGCGCGTAACTGAGTCACCTCCTCGTTGGCTGTTTTATTGGCCAAGATCTCCACAGCCGTATTAATAGCTCCGGCGGCCTCCTTAAGGGCTTTTGTAAAAGTGCCCTTAAGATTGCCGGACCTGCTAGCGACTTTATTAATTATGGCCAGGCTATCGGATACCTGGTGCTGTAGATCTTTCACCAATGGGCCATTAATTTTCGGACTTGCCATTCCTGGGGCGTCAGAGAGCCTGGAGTTAGCCCTCTGTACCGTCTCTACAATAGCGGCTACTTCCTCCTCTGCGTCAATCCGAAGCTCTTGTCGCCTGGCCGCAGTAACCTTGACTTTGGGCCTCTCCCTAGTCTCCTCAGTCCCCGAAGAGCCAGAGTTACTATTTCTACTCCTGGGTCTCTTCCTATATTTCCTGCCTTCTGTCCTCATGATCGAACTTTGCGATGCCATTGAGACGCAGCTCTCCGCCTCTGACTCTGAAGCCGCCCAGAAGCGACCCCGTGAGGATGTTGATAACGAGCGGGACCCTCCACTGATGACGGATGCACAATCCGCCAGGTCCAGCCGCTCGAGAACCACCTTGGCACTCTTCAGTGCAATATTCCCATTTTTAGGCTTAGAAGCCTCTTTCTCGGGCAATACCACTTCCCCACTCTGCTCGACCACAGTAACATCTTCACCCTCCTCAGTCACTGCCACAACTCCGCCCTTCTCGGGCACCACCTTGACGCCGCCTTCTGCAGCCACCACACACTCTCCGCCCCTCTCGGGCCCCTCTCCCGCAACACACCGGTATTCGTCGCCCCCCGCAGATTCGTGGGGCTTGCGCGCCGAAGCACGGAGGGACTCTCCAGACTGGCTGGTACCCTCCTGCGGTAAATTAAAATTCTGAATAACCGACATGTTGTTTTTTGCTGATCCACAGCTTTGGCTTTTCTGTCGGGGTGTGCTCCCCTAGGCCGTGTCCATAACAATGGACTAAAGGCACGCCCATGCCTCGCTGGTTTTGGTCCGCGCCGGGAAAAACTCCCGGTCCACTCGCCCGCAAGAGCGAGTGGTTTCCCCTATCCGCCACCTGGGGACGCGCCCAGTAGGAGGACCAGCAACTCCCTTGGGAACCTAACCTAACCTAACCTTTTTTTTTTTTTTTTTTTTTTTTTTTTTTTTTTTTTTTTAACGTGAGGAAATCCGATTACGGATACCCGGCCGAGTGGGGACTCAAGCGCGGGTTATGGGGGACTCGCGGACTGGCAGATGTAGGCCGTCCGAATACCCACTAAAACCTCACGGTGCTCCTCCTCAACCGCCTTTTTGGCCGCACGACACGGGAACTAGAGTCTTCCGTGAAGCGCGGCGGCGGGAGCCTGTCGGCACGTCACGGAGTCAAGGGTGGTGTGGTCACCCTCGACGGCCTTCTCAGAGAAGCGCGCGGGAGCAACCTGCGCACGCCTACTCGGGCCAGGTTAGTAGGCGATCAGCTTCCCCAAGCTGACCGCCCTCTGGCTCATTAGGGCGGAAGGCGGCGGTCGTGTGCCGCCCTCCGGCGACCCGGTCTTTTGCGGCGGATAGCGAGTTCGGCTGATGCCTCCCTCGCACGTTCCGCCGCCTCCTTCTCGAGCACCACTGCCTCGCAGAAGGAAGAGACCGCGTCCCACGACGTCTCGCTACCGGCCATGGCCTTGACCACGGCCGGCAGGGAGAGGTCGTCCCCAATGACGTCGCGCAGAGCGCGACGTTGAGACGCCCAAGCTGGGCACACCTCCAGCGTGTGCTGGGCCGTCTCGTCGAGGCAGTCGTCGCAGTGGTGGCAGCGGGCATCGGGCTCCCTCCCAGCGATCCGACACAGGTAACCCCCGAAGCAACCATGCCCCGTGAGCACCTGCGTGGTGCGGAAGGTTAGGACGCCGTGACGCCTCGCTAACCACTGGCGGAAGACTGGACGAACAGCCTCGATCGTCCTCCGGCCGGCAGATAGTGTTGCCAAACGGGCCTCCCACACCTCTAATGCGGCATCCCGCGCCTCCTCTTGTTGTGCTGACCTTTCCGCGGACCCGGACACGAGGCCCCGACGCCGGCAATAGACCGACGCCAGAGCAGTCGCGTCCAGGTCCCACGGCATGACTCCGGCCAGCACGCACGACACCTCACCGGAGATGGTCCGATCCCCCCGTATCGCCCGGATGGCCATCACCCTCTGCGCCCGTCGCAGCAGAGTGACGTTGTGCCGGTCCAGGGCGTCCGCCCATACGGGGGCACCGTAGAGGGCCATCGACCTGACCACTCCGGTGTACAGCCGACGGCTCGAGGCGCTCGGCCCATCCACATTGGGCAAAAGGCGCGCCAAGGCCGCCGCCGTCTTCAACAGTTTCGGGGCCAAAGATGAAAAGTGGCCCCGAAAACTCCACCGACCGTCCAGAACAAGTCCGAGGTACTTCATGCTCCTTTTGACGTCTATTGTGACGCCACCGACGACGATATGGGCATCTGGTGGTGGGCCCTTTCGAGGAGCATGGAAGTATAATGCCTCGGACTTGTTCAAGGCAACCTCCAGACCTAGCCGCCTGATGCGGCCTACAACATCAGCCACCCCGGCCGTGGCGAGCACAGCCGCCTCGCGATAGGTCCTCTGCTGCGCCAAGACCAGCGTGTCATCGGCGTAACAGAGGACCTTTATCCCCTCCAAGTTGCTGCCCCGCAGCACCCAGTCGTACCCGATGTTCCAGAGGATGGGTCCCAGTACCGATCCTTGTGGAACACCGGACGACACTCCGTACTCCTTCCAACCTCCACCTGGAGCGGGAAACATCACGGACCTCCCGGACAGGTAAGCCCCGATGACACGGCACAGGTATGGAGGCACTCGGTGGTATAAAAGTGCCTCCTTAATGCAGGGCCAGGGGAGGGAGTTAAAGGCGTTGGCGATGTCTAAAGACACCGCCAAAATCCCGTCACCCCGAGCAACCGCATCCTGCGCGTGGGACTTCACCTCGAGTATGGCATCCACCGTCGAACGCCCACTGCGGAAGCCATACTGCAGGTCCGAGAGGTCCGGACCTGTCCCCTCCAAATGGTGTTGTAGCCGTCTCGCTACGACTCGCTCGAACAGCTTGGCGATCTCGCTCAAGAGCACTATAGGCCTATAGGCGGAGGCTGAATCCGCCGGACGCCCCTCCTTCTTAATGAGGACTAACCTGCCTGTCTTCCACCGCTGTGGAATTATGGCTTGAGCCAGACAGGCAGTGAATAGCCCTCGCACTCTGGGCCCCATGGTGTTCAGGGCCAGAGTTAACGCCCGGCCGGGGATGCCATCCAGGCCAGGGGCGGTGCTCTTGTGCCGAGATCGGTGAATAGCTTCTTCGAGCTCCTCCTCCTCCACCGGTGGTGTGACACCGTCTTCCTCCTCTTGCGCTGCAGGGCGGGCCATGTAAGGTGGTGAAAGTTGGCCCCCTTCCGGAATAGCGACGACAGCACCCCACGGAGAATAAACGGTCGGAGCGTCTGCGTCAGTGGTGGAGCCCAAGCCCGTAGCCTACCGATCACCATCCGGTAAGGCGTCCCGTACGGGTCCTGGTCTATTCCCGCAATCATTCGGTCGTACGACTCACCCTTCGCACGACCGATTCCTCCTGCAACCGCGTCCTCGCCTCGACATAGACCTGGTACAGTCGGTCTTCCTCCTCCTGCACCTTCTGTACCCGTCTGCGATAGTGGCTGTACTGGCGTCTCGCACCAACGCAGGTGTTACGCAGTTGGGCGATCTCCCACGACCACCAGTACACTTGCCGCCGCTGAGGGCGACGCCTGGAACGGGGCATTGACGCGTCACATATACGCGTCATCGCCTCCTGCGCCCAGGTGGCGGCGTCTTCTGCAGACGCCAAGCTCTGGGGCAGCCAGGATTCCACTATCGCTGCCTCCTCCAGCAGTTGTTTGTCGAGACGACCCAATTGCCACCGTGGTCCGTACTCTCGCGAGGTTGGACTGGGGGCTGGCGGCGCCGCCGGATGTGTGGAGATCTCGTATTGGATGTAGAGGTGGTCCGAGAGAGTCTCCACATCATCCAGCACTCGCCAACCCCGAACACGACGCGCTAGGGCTGGGGTCACAAACGTTACGTCCACGACGGACCCACCCAACCTTCGCACACACGTGTTCGTCGTCCCCCAGTTGAGGACGGACAAACCGGTGGCAATAACCCACTCCGACAGTGTCACACCACGCACATCCGTTGTTGCGGAGCCCCACACGCCTGATTTGGCGTTGAGATCGCCGGCAACTAACACCTCCGCCGGGCGATGCCGTTCTACCATTTCCCCCAATCGAATGAGAAATTCTTCGAACTCTGCGAGGATTCGATTAGGGGAAAAGTAAACACCAACGACAACTAGGTCGCCGACAAGTGCCGCGAAGCATCCCGCACCCCTCTCGATTCGTGAGAAAGGCGGGGAGACCGCAGCTACCTGGGTGATAATAGTTACCACCCCGGTGTTGTCTGCGACCCAGTTATCACGTGCGGGGACACTATAAGGCTCCGCAACAACCGCCACCTGAATCGACCGCTGCGCCAGGCTTTGGACCAATAAGTCTTGGGCTCTAGCACAGTGGTTGATGTTCGCCTGCAGTATCTGCATATCCATTATTGGATGAGCATTGGCTGCACCTCCACGCCCTTACTTGTTTGGGCTTTAGGCGAGGCTTGGCTTGTATTACCCGCTATTCCTCTTCTGCGCTTCGATTGTGCACATACTTTTGCACAGGCTGCGCTCCCCGCCAAGTGATTGGCAGGCCTCTGTGCTTCCTCGCACGCCGGGCAGTGTGGTTGCTCTGAACATGTAGCATGCTTGTGCCCAGGACGTCCACACCTGAAGCAGTGAGAGCTGCGATCCACACTACTACAATTCGCCGCCACGTGTCCTGTTTCATGGCAGCGGAAGCAACGCAGGACCCTCTGCTGCAACAGTGTCACTTTCGCCGACACGAAACCTACCAAAAGGCGCCCCTCCGCTCACTCTTTTGGCAGCAACCACCGGACAACGGACCCAGGCCGTGCCAAGGCCTGCACGGTCCCGCCGAACCTCTCCAACCTTAACTGTACCAAGATCGCAACCACCAGTTCTACTAACAGCTACAGCCACTTCTGCGGACGTTACCGAGTCGTCAAGTCCACTTACGCGTAACTCTGCACATTTAATGGGCCTTGTCACTTGGACTTCGCTCTCCTGTAGCACGCCGCGTAATTTTTGTGCAAGAGCATCCGCCTTCTCGCCCGAATTAGTCCCCGGGATTTCCAGTAGCCTCGCGCCAGTCGAAGCGACCCGGAATCTCATGTCCGAGATATCCAACTCCGCAAGGTCAATCTTATCCTTAAGCTGGGAGAGCACTTGACTGTAAGTCACGTTGCTCTCCACAGCTCTGGATTGGAGCTTCAGTGCAACTACAGCTGACCGTGGCTGCCTTAGTTTTGGCTTTTTTCGGCAGCTTTAGCTCCTTTTGCCCCGACTTCTTTTTTGATTGCTGCTGGGCATGAGCAACAGCAGCTTTCTTTTTAGTGCCTTTTCTGGCTACGACATTCCACCCTTCTGATATATCTGCTGGCGCAGGTGGTAGCGGACGTGGCTGTGGCGCCTTCGCTTCTAGAGCTCCTGAGGCTTTATTCCCTTTGCCCTTGCCTTTGCCTTTTGTAGGCATTTGCCGTCTTGTGGGAGCAGGGTTCGCGGGAGCCATGAGTGTAGTATTCGCCTCTACCCTTGATGATGCAGAGGCAACCGCTTTTGACGCTGCCAGCGGGGGACGCATGCTCTTCTCCGGAAGAAGTCTGTTCTCTAGACCTTCTATCCGGGCGCTCACCATTGTTCCGACTTCAATCATAATCGAGCGCATCAGCTCATCGTAACACGCTCGTTGATTTTTGGCATGTTCCACCGCTTGGCTCCTTTGCTTGTAAAGATCAGCCCGTAAAAGACTGACCTCGTTCCGCAACTCCGACATTTCGTAGCGCAGCTTATTATTATGAGCGCGCAACTGAGCTACCTCCTCCGTTGCTGTACGCTGAGCTAGCTCTTCCACCGCCATGCTTATGGCTTTTGCCGCCTCTTTTAGAGCCCTGGTGAAGGTACCCTTTAAGTTACCAGATTTGCTGGCTACCTTTCTTATAACTTCTAGGCTATCGGTCACCCTATTATGGAGATCAGACGAGAGTCTGGTGTCGTCCTGTTCCGGGTTGGACTGTACGGACATGACCGATTGCCTAGAATTGGCTCCAGAACGTAGGACTGAGACGCTTTCTTCTAACTCACTTTCAATCCCAGCCTTGTCTTTCACCTTTTTAGCTGCCTTGCGGACTTTTTCAGCCTCCATTGAGGGCCTTCCTCTTCCTCGTCTTGTAGCCACAACTTTTGAGGCCGGTCTATCGGACTGACCTTCACCAGACGACTCTGCTTGGTCACTGGGCTTGCGAGGTCTTTACCGCTTTTCCTTTAAATATTGTGACCGCGTCTTTGTTTGTTGCGAGCCCACAGACATTAAGCTTTCGGAGTCTGACTCCTTCGACTCCGATGCTTCCCATAGCCGCCCATACGACGAACCAGATCCCCGTCTCGACCTAACACCGACCTAGGTTGACACAGCGCTGAGATCCACCTTGGTCAGAACCACTCTCGGCTCCTTCACTCCAATCCCTGCAACGCCACTCGTCACAGATAGCCTCCGATTTTCACTTGCCTGGTACAGAATAAGATCTCCTTCGACCACATCTCCAACAATTTCGCCCTCCCCAGGCACAACCAACTCTCCGCCTTTCGCAGGCCCTTTCTCGACTCAGCCCTGCTCGGGCCCTTCACCCGCAACACATCGGTAAACGTGGCCCCCCGTAGATTCGTGGGGCTTGCGTGCCGTAGAACGGAGGGATTCTCCAGACTGGCTGGTACCCTCCTGCGGTATGAATGAATTTTTGCTTGCCGACATGTTGTTGTTGCTGATACACAGCTTCGGCTTTTCTGTCGGGGTGTGCTCCCCTAGGCCGTGTCCATAACGATGGACTAAAGGCACGCCCATGCCTCGCTGGTTTTGGTCCGCGCCGGGAATAACTCCCGGTCCACCCGCTCGCAAGAGCGAGTGGTTTCCCCTATCCGCCACCTGGGGACGCGCCCAGTAGGAGGACCAGCAACTCCCTTGGGAACCTAACCTAACCTAACCAAACCTAACCTAACCTAACCTAACCTAACCTAACCTAACCTAAGTGGTAAATGCGAAAGAAGGATGGGCAAAAGTAGAAAGAGTAAAGAAGGCGAAAGACCAAAAAGTGATACTGGGTTGTTGTTCAGAAGAGGAAAGGAATAAGGTAAAGGAGCGACTAAAAAGTGCAAGCGACCGGTTAAACGTCGAGGATATTAAGAATAAGGATCCGCTTCTGATTCTTTGGGACGTTCTGGCGTATAATACATACGCCGATATTCAGAGCGCTCTGAGGAATCAGAATCGGACTTTATTCGACGGCATTACCGACGAAGAGTTCCGAGCGGAAATAAGGTTTCGCCGGAAGGCCAGAAACCCGCTCACAGGCCATGTAGTCATAAGGGTGTCCCCCAGAGTGTGGAACCGGGCCAATGCAGCGGGAGCGCTGCACATAGACTTGCAAAAGATCAGAGTGGCAGATTTTTCGCCACTCGTGCAGTGCTCTCTCTGCCTAGGCTACGGGCACGGACGGCGTTTTTGCAAGGAAACAGCCCCTAGGTGCAGCCATTGTGGGGGACACCACTTAAGGACGAAGTGCGAAAGCTGGGTCAGCAATGCACCACCATCCTGCTGCAACTGCGCTGATGCTAAAGTGGAAAAAGCCGACCATAATGCGTTCAGCGCAGAATGCCCAGTGCGACGAAAATGGGATGCACTGGCAAGAGCCTGCATCGCATATTGCTGAAGGCGCCCCTCTTGCTCCAATGAAGACCAGATACACTGTTGGCCAGATATACCTGAAAGTAAAATGTAAAATAAAATATAAAATTAAAACCATACTAAACCTTACCGCAGACTCGCATCGCGTTTGTTTACCGGGAAGCCAGATTAAAGTCGAGCGTCGTTGGACCGAGGGGCCAACGACGGAAACAAATGTCGGGACGCAAAATAAACATTTGGATCCCCCATTTATTTTAGTCGGGTCTGTCGGAACAGCGACGTTCGGTTTTAAAGCCATAAAATCGGCTCATGGGCTCAAAAATAGTATCTATGTCTCCCTTACTCATGAGATTGTAGTTATTATCACCGGGTTTCGTGAAGAAACAGGATATAATAAAATTAACGGAAGTGAAGACATAAAAGATGTCACTCGGTAAAATTCAAAATGCAAAAAGGAGTCTGCTTGTCAAATTGAAATTAAAATTGCTTTTTAAACAACCATTTTTGTCAAATTCGAATAAATTAAAACAGGGAATAAAGTATAAAAGTAGCTCTTTCGTACTAGACTTCAATTCATAATTTATATTTAAAATAGCTTCAAAAGAATAAAGTTGAAATAGATATAAAAACAACTGCAAAAGAAATATTAGTATAATAAGTCGTAAAAAACAAGACATAAAGTAACATAAAAAACAGTAAATAACAAGGTATAAAAAAAAATAGCAATAAGCAATAGTATAAGTATAAAATATGTCATAAAAACTAGATAATACAAACAACACAAAATTTTTTTAAATGAACACGATGAAAACTAAACATAACAGGATACCCAAAGTCTCTGATTACGTCAGAGGGACGAGAATTTTTAAAAAAAAAAAAAAAAAAAAAAAAAAAAAAAAAAAAAAAAAAAAAAAAAAAAAAAACCTAACCTAACCTAACCTAACCTAACCTAACCTAACCGAGTCCGAATTGAGCAGCCGTAGCGTACGCACGCGTCCGCGGTTAAACAGTTGCTCTCCGGGCCAAATATATATATATATATATATATATATATATATATATATATATATATATATATATATATATATATATATATATATATATATATATATATATATATATAATATATATATATATATATATATATATATATATATATATATATATATATATAACGTACGTATTTGTATGAAAATAATGCCCACCATGTAAGATATTTACAAAAAAAAAAAAAGAAAAATAAATAAAAACTATTTATGTTTTCCTATTTATTATATTAATTTTTTTTATATACAACAAAAGTACAACACATGGTTCCCTTGACATATTGTTTGTTACAATGTACGAACATATACATACTATAAACTAACAAACGACGGTGGTCGAATAAGAAGAGTTGATCTATCCATGTAATTTTGATAACTCATTGAACATAAATAATAATAAGTATAAACGTACTTCGTGCGGCGGTCACGGGACGGTCTCTCGATCTCTATTTCGATAGGTTATAATATATTATGAGAGAAGGGACGATGAGAGTATGAATATTATTATCGTTCATGATGATCGTCTCATCGTAATTATGTTCATGTTGAATATTGAATTTATATATAGAGAAGGAAAAAAAAAAAATAAATAAAAATAAATTAATAAATAAAAAGGAACGATAAAATAAAATACATTGAAATTAAAAAATGTGTATCATAATACATCTATTGCACACTCACCCTGCAAACACACTCGGTGTACTCGACAACGGCGGCCGTCGTCTCTCTGCTAGGGCATCGGGTGTTTTACGAGGCTCCACTTGGAGCTCCTCCAGGGGGTCGACGGACGGTCGCACGGCGACCGTTCGATGTCTCCCGGCTGGCGGATATTCCTCGCTTCCGATCTGTCGAATTGCATTAAGGTTTCATTAGAATTTTATAGAGAAAAATTAATTTTCAACTCGACCGGAGGTACGCACGTGGCACCTCGACGAATTCGACGGCTCGTATTTCCACCGAATCGCCGCGTGCGATGCGATTCGGCTCGCCGGCCGGTGGGCAGGTTCACGGACTGGGTCCGTACGGGCGGCGGGTCCGTCCCGGCGCCTCATAAAGCGAAAAAATCACAATTTTCTGGACGCATGTTAGTGAAAAGTCATAAGCGTTCGTACGAGGAAAACGTCCAGCGACACCGCGGCTCTCGTCACGGTATCGCTACCGCTCTTACTGCCACTAGCGACCTCTGCCACGCCAGTATCGTACAACGTAGTAGTCGTCGATATATATATAAACTATACTCCTCGCGTCGCCTCCGTACAGAACAGTCTCTCGTTTTCTTTGTGAGCGATCGTGTGTGTGGTGTGGTGTTTGTGTGTGCGTGTTTATAGTAGTATTGAGCATACATAAATAATTGTAGTAATAAAATGGCCGACGCCGCAGTAGCATCCGAATCTCCCGCACCCGCCACGCCGGCGAAAGAAACCGAAATCGGCGGGCGCCGGCGGCGCCGCAGCCAAGAAGCCGAAGGCGAAACCGACCCACCCTAAGACTTCCGAGATGGTCAACAGCGCCATCAAGGAGCTCAAGGAGCGCAGCGGTTCGTCTCTGCAGGCGATCAAGAAGTACATAGCGGCCCAGTACCAAGTGGACGCCGAGAAGTTGGCCCCGTTCATCAGAAAATATCTAAAGAGCGCCGTCGAGTCCGGCGCGCTGATACAGACCAAGGCAAGGGCGCTTCGGGCAGTTTCAAGCTCGAATCCAAGTCGTCCGCTTCGAAGGGCAAGCAGGCGGCGGCCGGCGGCGGCGCCGGGAAGGCGTCCTCCGCCGCCGCGTCTGGCGCGTCGTCCGCCGCCGCCTCGTCCAGGTCGAAGAAGGCGTCGGGAGCCGCAGCGGCGGCTTCGTCCGCCGGCGGCAGGGGGGGAAAGAAGGGGGCCGCCGCCTCGGCAGCCGCCGCCGCGCCGTCCTCGCCGTCCAAGTCCAAAGCTAAAGCGTCCGTGAAGGACAAGAAGGCGGCCCGCCGCGAAGAAGAAGCCCGCACCGTCCGCCGCAGCCGCAAAGAAGGCCTCCGCCGCCGCCGCCGCCGCCGCCTCGTCCTCCGCCTCTAAAGCGAAGGGCGGCGCCGCTTCGAAGGCGAAGAAGACTGCCAAACCGCCGACCAAGAAACCAAAAGCGCCCAAGCCGAAGAAGGCCCGTCACGCCCAGGTCGAAGCCGGCCGCGAAAAAAGCCGCGTCCGCCACGCCAAAAAGTGAATAAAATAACAAGTGTGCGTCGCTAAATGAACGTTAAATAACCAACACGCGCACAAATCATGTGTGTGTGTTTGTGCGTGCGTGACGGCGACAGAACGCGCTACGGAATGTGCATCTCGCTAATAGAGAGCACGACACAAAAAGCCCTTTTCAGGGCTAACAAATGTTTCTAAATACACACCGAGCATTAGTAGTAGTTGTAATAGTAATAACATATTACATATCATACGATCGGTGGTGAAGTTTCATCGACGAGAAGTCGTCTCACTTTCAAGTTACAAGTAAATAAAATAAATAATTACACGAACTAACCTATCGGACACGTGGCATACAATCCTGTTCCATCTCCTCTATTCGAATCTCTCTTAACACGCCTCACTCTCCGTCACTCTGGAAAGCATTAAACAGAAACTTCAAATTATTCAATTACAAATATGATAAGTCTTATTAGTAAACATTAGTATTAGGCATCGAACTATCTAAGACACCCACACATTTATCTACTTGGACTTAATATAGTGTAGTCAATTGATAAAAAAAAAATAAAAAAAAAAAAAAAAAAATAAAAAAAAAAAAAAAAAAAATGATGATGTTTTTAATATATATTTATTTATTTATTTTTAAATAAATAAAGTTATAAGAAAACAAAACGATTCGGCGATCGTCGGCTATCCTCGTGCACCGTCGCTTGCGGCGATGCTCGTTCGCGTCCCCACCATTTATGCGCGCAATGATCCCTTAAAACTCTAAAAAAGTGAATTTTTAGAACGTCCGCTTAATTCCTATTCAAACCTGAAGAGCGTTCGTTACGAGTGCGCTCTCTCTCCGCGCGCGGTCTTTTATTATTTTTATACAGTTGTCGTAAAAGTTTA
>JAEIOK010000087.1:0-29635 GCA_019049475.1 Eueides isabella | reverse complement strand
AGTCGTCGTTGCGGAGCCCACACGCTCGACTTAGCGTTGAGGTCCCCCGCGACCAGCACCTCCGCCGGACGATGGTCGGGCTATCATTTCCCCAAGCGGATTAAGAACTCTTCAACTCCGCAAGAGTTCGATTGGGGGAAAAGTAGACACCCGACTACAACTAGATCGCCGACAAGTGCCGCGACGCATCCCGCACCTTTCTCGACACGTGAGAAAGGCGGGGAGCCCGCAGCTACCTGGGTGATAATAGTCACCACCACGGTGTTGTCTGCGACCCAGTTATCACGTGCGGGGACACTGTAGGGCTCCGCAACAACCGCCACCTGAATAGACCATTGCGCCAGGCTTTGGACCAATAAGTCCTGGGCCCTGGCGCAGGGTTTATGTTCGCCTGCAACACACGGAGAGCCATTATTTTGGTGTCCATGTGTTGCACCTCCTCTTGCCTGGCTGGGGCATTGGATTAGCACCGCTGGCTCCCTTCATCCCTTCGGCCATCCCTACTCTTCCCTCGAGGTGCCGGCCCTGGTGCATGCAGCGCTTCCCACCTTATGGTCTGCGGGTGTCCTGCCGCCTCGCAGACCGGGCAGTGAGGTGCCGCCGAGCACTGGTGTTTGCTGTGTGCCCGGCCTGGCAGCACCCTGAAGCACTGCTGGCTCCTATCTTGTGCACTGCTGCACTTCGCTGCCACGTGGCCAACATCGTGGCAACGGAAACAGCGCCGGACTCGCTGTTGCAGCAGTTGCACCCGCGCCGACACGAAGCCCACAAGGAGCCCGCGACCCACCGACCTTTTTCGCCGCCGCAATAGGGCAGCGGACCCAGGCTGAGCCTAAGCCGTTGCGGTCCTGCAGGATCTCTCCCACCTTCACAGATCCGACATCGCAGCCTCCGACTCGGCTCACTGCTTGCGCCACCTCCTCTGAAGTTGCAAGAGTCGTCTAGGCCACTGACCCTCAACTCTGCACACTTCACCGGTCTTGCGACCAGCACGTCACTCGCGTCGAACACCACCCGCAACCGTTGGGCGAGCGCATCCGCCTTCTCACCGCTATTGGTGCAGGTAACTCCAGAACACCTGGCACCAGTAGAGGCGACCCTGAGCCGCACGTCCTGTATACCCAGATCGTCCAACTTCACTGCTTGCGTGATTTGGGTAAGGACGTCACGGTAGGATATCTCCTTCTGGGCGGCGGCCGGCTGTAAAGTGAGTGTCACAGCCGCCGATCGCGGCGGACGCAGCTTGGGCGCTTAGCAGATTTCGCCTTCTGCGGTTCTGCTTCGCCTGGGCTGCCGTCGCCTTGGACTTCCCCTTCTTCACGACGACACTCCAACCCTCGGCCAATTGAGCCGGGGCAGGAGGCAGAGGACGTGGCTCCTCTGGCGTTGGTTGCGGGGCTTGTTTCGTCGCCTTACTCTTCTTCGCCTTTTGCTTTGTTGGCACCCCTTTCTGCTTCGACGCCGGGTTTTGCGGGTGCCACCAGGGTCGTCACAGTAGGCTCCGCCACTACCCCCGAGGCGGCTGCCTGGCGCTTCCTATCCGCCGCCAATGGAGGGCGTACTGGCTTAGCCGGCAGAAGCCTATCCTCCAGCGCCGCCAGCCGCGTGTTCAGCACTGTGCTCACCTGCACCATCACTGAACGAGCCACGTCCTCCTTCCTCTCGGGTTCCGCCTCACTGCTCTAGAGCGCTCGAGGTCCAGCTCTCATAAGAGCTATTTCCTTCCGCAGCTCAGTGACCTCTTTCAGTTAGGCGGGTGTTGGTCGCACGTAACTGAGTCACCTCCTCGTTGGCAGTCTTGTTTGCCAAGATCTCCACAGCCGTATTTATAGCGCCAGCGGCCTCCTTAAGGGCTTTTGTAAAAGTGCCCTTAAGGTTGCCGGACCTGCTGGCCACTTTATTAATTATGGCCAGGCTACTGTTCACTTGGTGCTGCAGATCTTGCACTAACGGGCCTTTCGGCTTTAAGCCTGGGGCGTCTGAGAGCCTGGAGTTTGCTCTCTGCACCGTATCTGCTATAGCGGCCACTTCTTGTTCCGCATCAAGTCGCAGCACTTGACGTCTGACCGCAGTCGCTTTGACTTTTGGCCTGTCTCTCGCCTCCTCAGTCCCCGAAGAGCCAGAGTTGATGTCCCTACTTCTGGGTCTCTTCCGATACTTCCGTGCCTCTGTTCCCACGTTTGACCTCTGTGATCCCATTGAGATACAGCTCTCTGCCTCCGATTCCGAGGCCGCCCAGAAGCGACCCCGAGAAGATGTCGACATCGAACGAGATCTCCCACTAATGACCGAAGCGCATTCCGCCAGGTCCAGCCGCTCGAGTACTTCCTTAGCATTCTTAAGCGCAATTCCTCCACAATTAGGCACAGATGCCTCAACTACGCCCATCTCGGGCACCACAACTGCTCCAACCTCCTCGGCCACTAGAACCACTCCGTCCTCTCCGGCCACTGCAACAACTCCGCCCCTCTCGGGGCCCACCTCGACGCCGCCTTCTGCAGCAACCACACACACTCCGCCCATCTCGGGCCCCTCACCCGCAACACACCGGTAGTCTTCGCCCCCCGCAGATTCATGGGGCCTTGCGTGCCGTAGCACGGAGGGATTCTCCAGACTGGCTGGTACCCTCCTGCGGTATGAAGAATTCTGGCTTACCGACATGTTGTTTGGTTGCTGATCCACAGCTTCGGCTTTTCTGTCGGGGTGTGCTCCCCTAGGCCGTGTCCATAACAATGGACTAAAGGCACGCCCTTGCCTCGCTGGTTTTGGTCCGCGCCGGGAATGACTCCCGGTCCACTCGCCCGCGAGAGCGAGTGGTTTCCCCTATCCGCCACCTGGGGACGCGCCCAGTAGGAGGACCAGCAACTCCCTTGGGAACCTAACCTAACCTAACCTAACCTAACCTAACCTAACCTAACCTAACCTAACCTAACCTAACCTAACCAAGGGAAATTAAATTTTCCAAACTCAATCTCAACTCTTGTTATTTCATTGTACTATCAAAGTTATGTCAAAATACGTTGTTTAGGTTATATATAAGCATAAAATAATACATAAAATTATATATAACATTTATAATTAACATAGAAAATTTTGTATATATAAAATATTTTTTATAAGTTTTAGTTGTAATTTCTTTTAGTTTCTGTTTGTTATATCGTAGGGTCGAGAAGGCTCTACGTTTGTATATTATTTTTGTGTTGTTTCGTGCGATTTAAGTGCGAAATAATTGCAATTTTCTCAAGATTTTGTCAATTTTTGGGTTTTCTCCGTTTTAAACGTGAACACCCACTCCCACCCGGACGTGACTGATATACGATCGAAGGTCTTCGCGAGCCCTATCGAACGACACCAAAATTTTTAAATCCGTTCAGTAGTTTCCGAGTTTTTCGCCCCCCCACCTCACCCTATAGTCTCTCAGCTAGGTAAACTTATTTCATTTATTTTAATTTTTATTCTCTGATCGTGCTGAAACTTGGTGGGTGTACTAATAGTGTAGTTTTAGATACGATAAAATATTTTAAAAAATGTCTCGCCCAGATTCAGAGAGTATTCACAGTAGATGCAGCACTCCCGATTTCTCGTCTCTAATACTAGAGATGTCCCCAGACAGAGAACTAGAAGTGTCCAATGAACCACCCCAACAACCACAAGCATCTCAAAGTAAAAGTAAAAGTAAATCAGATAAAGCTCAACGTAAACCTCTACCAATGCAAGCCAACACAGTGAAGGATTTCCGCTCTTTGCACAGTGTTGTCGATACTCTTGCCAGACACATTATACATGCCATCCATGAGAATAAAAGCGTTACTTCAATAAACAAAAGATTTATCATAGAAGCCGCAGAAGAAATCAGCTTAGCCGCTGATATCTTTCTAGAATCACATATTGAGACTGGCAATTTTGATCCACCACCCGATACGCCAGCTCCTACACCTGTTATCGATAACACTGTGTTAAAAGAGGACATCATATCCGCTGTGAGGGATGAGATCCATAAATTTAAAACCGAATTAAAATCTGAACTTACCGCAAATAATAGCCCAACTTATGCACAAATAGCTTCAAATAGAACCCCAATTGTCGATAAGTCCCCAAAGTCTCAGTACAAGCCTGCCATTGTTATATCTCCTGTAGAAACGTCTGAAAATACACAAAATACAATCACCAAATTTAAGAAAGCATCTCCTTCAGAGAGAAGAACTACGCCCCCACCGTGTCAAGGCCATTTCAAATAATAAAGTAAGGGTTGAATTTATGAACGAATCTCAATGTCAGGATACACTAAATCAATTAAAAGAATCCACATTAATTTCCGCTGAGCCAGCCAAAAAGATTCTTCCCATGCTCATTCTCAAGGGTGTCTCAAAAGATATCCCCCTTGAGGAGTTGTCCACAGTAGTTACTCAGCAAAATCCTACAATAAATCAGTTAATTAAAAAACCAGAAGATTTTAAACTTAGATTCAGAAGGAATAACAATAAGAATCAAAATTTGTATAATGCAGTTTTTATAGTAAGCCCAGCGGTGTGGCGCGAGGCGATCAACCTGGGAAGGCTTAACGCTGACCACCAACAAGTTTTTGTGGGGGACTTTTCACCATTTATCCAATGTTACAAGTGTCTGCAGTTTGGTCACATTAGTAAAAACTGTGTGTCTGACTGTAGGCCTTGTTCACATTGTTCCGATGAAACTCATCAAGTTTCTAATTGTCCTAATGTTAGTAAAAATATACCTCCCGTTTGTTTCAACTGTTCTAAATACAATGTCAAAACCAATAGTAATCTAAACTCAAATCATACTGCAACCTCTAATAATTGTCCTACCATCCAACACATGATAAACCAATTAAAATGCAAAATTGATTATGGCATTTAATTTTTAATAAAATCTGCTCTAAAGTTAAGTTTACCTATTTGTATTATTTTTCTTGTTAATATTACATTATTAAAACTTTCGTTTAAAATTTGTTACTAAAATATTATCTAAATTGTATAATATTTATTGTATTATATATATATATATATATATATATATATATATATATATATATATATATATATATATATATATATATATGTAATTATATGTATTGTTATTGAAATTGTGTCTCAAAATATGTGAAACTTGTCGAAAAGGTATAAATTCTTGTCTTTAAAAATAAGTTGTAATCTGAATGTGTCTTTTAAATGTCGTGTCTTAACTCTAAGAAAAGTAATCATACTTATATCTGTTAATAAAAATATATTAAGTATCTATGTTAAAGTTAAAAAGTTATCATAAGTTTATCAATAATAATAAATGTCAAGCATGTTTACACAACCGACCCCGGCCGCCCGTATACATTAGCGAGGACTGCGGTTGGAAGTGTAGACTGGCATCAGTCATAATAAAATAAAGTATTGGGCCTCAACAACCCAAAAAAAAAAAAAAAAAAAAAACAAAAAAAAACCTAACCTAACCTAACCTAACCTAACCTAACCTAACCTAACCTAACCTAACCTAACCTAACCTAACCTAACCTAACCTAACCTAACCTAACCTAACCTAACCTAACCTAACCTAACCTAACCATTCATACAAATTGAATTTTTCAAAACATCTTATATCAGGCTGAAACTTTTTTACACAATAAATCTGACCTATTTGACATTATATATAATAAACTAAATCTATTTACACAATTTTAGACACCTGAAAATTCAGTCTGAAAATTTTGACTTATAACTTTTAAAAAATTTTTGAACTGACTTACCTCACTTCGATTGAGGAGTTATTGGTATCGTTGCGTAGGTCCTCCCGCGCCGTACCTATTCAAATTTTTTCCAAATTTTTTGACATATTTTCGCGCCTTTTACACGCGAAAATCACTGAAAAATTCAATTTTTCTAAATTTTTATACTCACCCCCCTCCCCCTCAATCTTCAATTCTTCACAGTTTCGTAGGCATCGCGAAGCCCGATCGATTGACACCGATTTCGTGCCAATCGGAGCACGAGAAACTGAAAAAAAGGCCCCCCCACCACACCCTTTTGTTGCCAGGCAGGTAAAATCTACTCGACCTTGGCAAAACTTTTGACTATTTTGATATAGTTCTCACAAATTTTAACCAGGTTTTGACGTTGAAACGCCCGTAAAAATAGTCAATAAAATACTCTTTATACACATAGACTGTCAGTGGCTTTTTACACCACTGACTTTTAAGACTGAAATTGGTATTTCTACCAAACCAAAATATTGTATTTATTGAAATTTTAATTTGCACTTATTTAATTTTAACTTTATATTTATTCAAATTGTGTTTTAAATTTTAACCTTGTACTTATTTAATTTTAACCTTATTTATTCAAATTGTATTTTATCTTAACTTCGTATTTATTTTATTTTAACTTTATAAATATTTTAAATTGGATTTTAAAAAGAAACCGTCGGTGGATACCTATACATATCCAGCCAATAATTTATATATTGACGCGCACCTCCCAAGATGCTACTAAGCCTAGCATATAAGTTGGAAAATCTCGATCTCGTGAGGACCAGGCTAGAGTTCAGCCCTGAGATCGAGATGACCTACCAGAGCAGGACCTCTGAGGCCAAAGCCTGCCTTACAAGTGCAAAACTTCATCTCAAAAACTCCCGCAACCTAAAAACGGATATTAAGGTTGGTGTCACTAAAGCCCTCGAGCGATTATACGCTCTTGTCAAGGAGCTGGAGGGCGAGCTCAACGGCGATGAGGCTCCCAAAGAACAGCCCGAGCGTTAAGCTTTTCGAGAGGACCGGGGGGAACTCTCCCAAAAGCTTGAGGACCACTCGAGGCTGTTGGCTGAGCACAGTGACCAAATGCGGGAGTTAAAGCAAGCACTTCTAAATAACTCCGCCATGCACGCAAACCCATGTCCGACCTACGCGAGCGTTACCACGCTTGCGCCAAAGCCTAAACCGGTGCAACCTGCCCTGCACTCCATCATCATTTCCTCGGAAGATGATCTGGAGACAGGGGAGGACGTACTGGAGCGCGTGCGCAAAGCGGTGGACGCGAAGGAAGGGTGGGTAAAAGTGGAGAAGGTCCGTAAGGCAAAGGATCAGAAGGTTATCCTTGGGTGCCAGACCCTTGAAGACAGGGACAAGATTAAAGGGCGACTCGAGTCCAGTCGCCTCCGTGTTGAGAACGTCAAAAATCGCGACCCCATGATCGTCCTGAGAGATCTTTTAAACGTGCACACCGACGAGGAGGTGCTCAGGGCGATCCGAAAGCAAAATGGGGAAGTATTTGCCGGCCTCGCCACGGAGGACGACAGGATCGAAGTCAAGTTCCGGAAAAAAGCCAGGAACCCCCACACGAGTCACCTGGTGCTGTCGGTCTCCCCCATAATATGGAGGAGGGCGACAGACCTAGGAGCGCTCCGAGTGGACCTGCAGAGAGTCAAGGTCCTGGACCAGTCGCCCCTAGTGCAGTGCTCCAGGTGTCTGGCATATGGCCACACGAGGAGATACTGCACTGAGGAGGCGGACGTCTGCAGCCACTGTGGGGGCCCTCACTTGAAGGCAAAGTGCGAAGTACTGGCGGTCAATGTTACCCCTACTTGCCAAAACTGCATTAGGGCTAAGATTGACCGCACAGACCACAATGCCTTCAGTGAAGTCTGTCCCGTCCGGAAACGTTGGGAGTCGCTGGCACGAGCAACAGTAGCATACTGCTGAAGTGGAAACGGGGATATGTGGCAAAGGACGCATCAAAATTCAAAAGGAGGTATGTGGTCAGGTCTTGGGCGCCGGAAGTGTACTCTGGGAGCACACGTCGGGCGTAACATGTGTGCCTGAACTTACTGGTCACAACACATTTTTCGTAAATTTAGGTCACATGCGAAGCAGCAGATTGGTCCCCGAATACAGGTTAGATATGGTGGTTTCCACCTTCGTGCAAAAAAAAAAAAAAAAAAAGGAAAAAAAGCCAACCATTCCTGCCCAGAATGGGGAACAGCACCATTCTGGGAAGCAAAGGGCATGTATTAAGTGGAAACCACAAAAAATCCTTGCGCACCGAAAACAGCACACCTCCCCTACCTTTCATTCACTTGTAAAAAAATTAAATCAAATTATAATTATATAGGTAAATAAGAAAAAGAAATAGTAAATAATATGCTGTAGAACTTAATACATGATTCCTAGATAATGTTGATTATCATAGGTTATCATGTAGCATTAAGATGACATAGTAATATTATTCAAAATTAGAGATTAAAACGATAAAATTAAATAAATATAGAAAAGTAGTATATTTTAATGCACCATTGTCAACAATAAAAAATAAAGATAAAAATCAAATAAAACATTCAGTAAAACAAGATAAATAGTCAAATGCGTAACAAATAAAGTAAAACCAAAGATACCCTAAAAAACTAAATAAAACAAAAATAGTCAAAATATGAACTTGAAGCAGAAAACGTCTCCGTTCACCACGATGGAGGTTGCCAGATTTAAAAAAAAATAAAAAAAAAAAAAAAAAAAACCTAACCTAACCTAACCTAACCTTTTTTTTTTTTTTTTTTTTTTTTTTTTTTTTTTTTTTTTTTTTTTTTTTTTTTTTTTTTTTTTTTTTTTTTTTTTTTTTTTTTTTTTTTTTTTTTTTTTTTTTTTTTTTTTTTATCGTGAGGAAACCCTTTTACGGGTACGCCACCCGAGTGGGGACTCGAGTGGGTTATGTGGGACTAATGGACCGGCAGATATAGGCCGTCCACACTACCCACTAAAACCTCACGGTGCTCCTCCTCGACCGTCACAGGCCGGGGCTATGGGTGCCATGGATTCGTCCATAGCCTCGGCGACGGGAGCCTGCTAGGCACGTCTCGGAGTCGAGGGTGGTGGGCCACCCTCGACGGCCTGCTCTGAGTAGCGCGCGGGAGCAACCTGCGCGCGCCTACTCGGGCCAGGTTGGTAGGCGATCAGCTTCCCCAAGCTGACCGCCCTCTGGCCGATTAGGGCGGAAGGCGGCGATCGTCTGCCGCCCTCCGGCGACCCGGTCTTTTGCGGCGGACGGCGAGTTCGGAAGAAGCCTCCCTCGCCCGCTCCGCCGCCTCCTTCTCGAGCACCACTGCCTCGCAGAAGGAAGAGACCGCGTCCCACGACGTCTCGCTGCCGGCCATGGCCTTGACTACGGCCGGCAGGGAAAGGTCGTCCCCTATGACGCCGCGCAATGCGCGACGTTGAGACGCCCAGGCTGGGCACACCTCCAGCGTGTGCTGGGCCGTCTCTTCGAGGCAGTCGCAGTGGTGGCAGCGGGTGTCGGGCTCCCTCCCAGCGACCCGACACAGATATCTCCCAAAGCAACCGTGCCCTGAGAGTACCTGTGTGGTGCGGAAGGTTAGGACGCCATGACGCCTCGCTAACCACTGGCGGAAAACTGGACGAACTGCCTCGATCGTCCTCCGGCCGGCGGTTGGTGTTGCCAGCCGGGACTCCCACTCTTGCAATGCGGCATCCCGCGCCTCCTCCTGTGGTGCTGACCTTTCCGAAGCCCTGGACGCAAGACCTCGACGCCGGCAATAGACCGACGCCAGAGCAATCGCGTCCAGGTCCCACGGCAGGACTCCTGCCAGCACACACGCCACCTCACCGGAGATGGTCCTGTACCCCCGTATAACCCTGATGGCCATCACCCTCTGCGCCCGCCGCAGCAGGGAACCTAACCTAACCTAACCTAACCTAACCTAACCTAACCTAACCTAACCTAACCATACAAATTGAATTTTTCAAAACATCTTATATCAGGCTGAAACTTTTTACATAATAAATTCGACCTATTTGACATTATATATATTCAACTAAACCTATTTACAAACATTTGGACACCTGAAAATTCAGTCTGAAAATTTTGACTTATAACTTTTAAAAAAATTTTTTGAACTGACTTACCTCACTTCGATTGAGGAGTTATTGGTATCGTTGCGTAGGTCCCTCCGCGCCGTACCTATCCAAATTTTTTCCAAATTTTTTGACATATTTTCGCGCCTTTTACACGCGAAAATCACTGAAAAATTCAATTTTTCTAAATTTTTATACTCACCCCCTCCCCCCTCAGTTTTCAATTCTTCACAGTTTCGTAGGCATCGCGAAGCCCGATCGTTTGACACCGATTTCGTGCAAATCGGAGCACGAGAAACTGAAAAAAAGGCCCCCCCACCACACCCTATATTCGCCAGGCAGGTGAAGGTGGACTGACCTTGGCGAAATTCTTGACTTTTTTGAATTTCTTTGTACATATTTTAATAACCTCTTGGTGCAAAGACGCCAGGAAAAATATTTAACTAAATATATATAGACTGCCAGTGGCTTTTTACACCACTAACCTATCAGAAGTATATTTGGTACGATTATCAAAAGATAATATTTATATTCTAATCTTTTATCTAATTGCAATTGACATTTAAATTTAAACTTGTTTTTATTTTTTTTATTTTAACATTGTATTTAATTGAATTGTAATTTAATATTTATTTTAGCTGGATTTTAATTTAATTGTATTTTATCTTTTACTATTTTAATTCTAATTTATTTCAAATTTCACACAAATATCTAGTCATTTAGTAACAACATAACTTGCTGGAGTAACTACCCTCTTTATATATATAACTTTATATTCATATTTATTTTATTTTAACAACTGACACGGTAGGCCTAGAGTGGAAAATCAGATTTTTGGTAAAAATCTTTTGGTTCCTCTCAACCTCTATATATCTTCTTCTTCTTCCTATTGTTATTCCATGCAAACTTCTTTGTAAATAAAATATAAAACATATACATAATTTTATACAGTTGGTGGATACCTGTACATATCCAGCCAACAATCTTATATATTGACGCGCACCTCCTAAGATGCTACGAAGCCCAGATTACCAGTTGTCTGACCTGGATCTCGTGAGGACCAGGCTAGAATTCAGCCCTGAGATAGAAAGAACCTACCAGAGCAGAACCTCAGAGGCAAAAGCCTGCCTTACAAGCGCTAAGCTCCATCTTAAAAACTCCCGCAATTTAAAAACGGACATCAAAGTTGGCGTCACAAAAGCCCTCGAGCGGTTATATGCTCTAGTTAAAGAGCTTGAGGGCGAGCAAAACAATGATGAGGCGCCCAAAGAACAGCCCGAGCGTCGAGAGGACCGGGGGGAACTCTTTCAAAAGCTTGAGGAACACTCGAGGCTGTTGGCTGAAAGTACACAACAAATGCGGGAGTTAAAGAAAGCGCTAGAAAATAAACCTACCACGCACGCAAATCCATCCCCTACCTACGCGAGCGTCACTACGCAAGCGCCCAGGCCCATACCGGTGCAACCTACCCTGCATTCCATCGTCATCTCCTCAGAAGATGATCTGGAGACGGGGGAGGAAGTACTGGAGCGAGTGCGCAAAGCGGTGGACGCGAAGGAGGGGTGGATTAAGGTAGAGAGGGTCCGAAAGGCAAAGGACCAGAAAGTTATCCTTGGGTGCCAATCGATTGAGGACAGGGACAAGATAAAAGGGCGCCTTGAATCTAACCGCCTCCGCGTCGAGGACGTCAAAAATCGTGACCCCATGATCGTCCTGAGAGACCTGTTAAACATCCACACAGATGAGGAGGTGCTCAGGGCGTGCAGAAAGCAAAATGGGGAGATATTTGACGGTCTCGACGGGGAGGAGGATAGGATGGAAGTAAGGTTCCGCAAAAAAGCTAGGAACCCCCACACGAGTCATCTGGTGCTGTCGGTCTCCCCCGTAATATGGAGAAGAGCGACAGAACTAGGAGCTCTGAGGGTGGACCTGCAGAGGGTCAAGGTCCTGGACCAGTCGCCCCTAGTGCAGTGCTCCAGGTGCTTGGCATACGGCCACACGAGGAGATACTGCACTGAGGAGGCGGACATCTGCAGCCACTGTGGGGGCCCTCACGTGAAGGCAAAGTGTGAAGTACTGGCGGTCAATGTTACCCCTACATGCCAAAATTGCATTAGGGCTAAGATTGACCGCACGGACCACAATGCCTTCAGTGAGGTCTGTCCTGTCCGTAAACGATGGGAGTCGCTGGCACGCGCAACTGTAGCGTACTGCTGAAATGGGAGCGGGGATTTTTGGAAAAACAAGGCCAACAAAAGACGTATCCAGAAGAGAACAACACCCAATTTGCACATGGGAGCTCACATCCGGTGGAACATACGCACCTGAATTTAATAAGCACATTGCACTGGGCATAAATTCAGGACATATGCGAAACGATGATGTGAGCCTCCAAATGCAAAATAGATTCCAATTCGGTACAGCACTATTAAGCAGGAAAATGAAACAACTTTCCAAACCAGAATGGGTAAATCGTACCATTATGGAACACCTCAGCCACGTGCCAAAAAATGGAACTCATCACAACCCTGGAATGCCAGAACAGCTCATCTCTTGCAATCGTCTATACAAACGCCAAAATAAGACAAAATTAAGTAAATCAGGAATAAAAATAAAACTATAATAAATATCTCGAAACATGATAAAGTTGAAAATAGTAAAATATATAAAAATAATAAAAGCAAATAAAAAATTTAAATAAAACAAAAACAAAATATACACAATCAAATGCGTTAGAAACAAAGTAATTAACAACAAAGAATCAAAAACTAACATAATAAACAAAGTGATAAAAATATAAATTTAAAGCATCCAAAGTCTCCGTTCACCAAGATGGAGGTTGCCAGTATTAAAAAAAAAAAAAAAAAAAAAAAAAAAAAAAAAAAAACCTAACCTAACCTAACCTAACCTTTTTTTTTTTTTTTTTTTTTTTTTTTTTTTTTTTTTTTTTTTTTTTTTTTTTTTTTTTTTTTTTTTTTTTTTGAGGAAACCCTTTTACGGGTACGCCACCCGAGTGGGGACTCGAGTGGGTTATGTGGGACTAATGGACCGGCAGATATAGGCCGTCCACACTACCCACTAAAACCTCACGGTGCTCCTCCTCGACCGTCACAGGCCGGGGCTATGGGTGCCATGGATTCGTCCATAGCCTCGGCGACGGGAGCCTGCTAGGCACGTCTCGGAGTCGGGGGTGGTGGGCCACCCCCGACGGCCTGCTCTGAGTAGCGCACGGGAGCAACCTGCGCGCGCCTACTCGGGCCAGGTTAGTAGGCGATCAGCTACCCCAAGCTGACCGCCCTCTGGCCGATTAGGGCGGAAGGCGGCGATCGTGTGCCGCCCTCCGGCGACCCGGTCTTTTGCGGCGGACGGCGAGTTCGGAAGAAGCCTCCCTCGCCCGCTCCGCCGCCTCCTTCTCGAGCACCACTGCCTCGCAGAAGGAAGAGACCGCGTCCCACGACGTCTCGCTGCCGGCCATGGCCTTGACTACGGCCGGCAGGGAAAGGTCGTCCCCTATGACGCCGCGCAATGCGCGACGTTGAGACGCCCAGGCTGGGCACACCTCCAGCGTGTGCTGGGACGTCTCTTCGAGGCAGTCGCAGTGGTGGCAGCGGGTGTCGGGCTCCCTCCCAGCAACCCGACACAGATATCTCCCAAAGCAACCGTGCCCTGAGAGTACCTGTGTGGTGCGGAAGGTTAGGACGCCATGACGCCTCGCTAACCACTGGCGGAAAACTGGACGAACCGCCTCGATCGTCCTCTGGCCGGCGGTTGGTGTTGCCAGCCGGGACTCCCACTCTTCCATTGCGGCATCCCGCGCCTCCTCCTGTGAAGCTGACCTTGCTGCGGCCCCGGACACGAGGCCCCGACGCCGGCAATAGACCGACGCCAGAGCAATCGCGTCCTGTTCCCACGGCAGGACTCCTGCCAGCACACACGCCACCTCACCGGAGATGGTCCTGTACCCCCGTATCACCCTGATGGCCATCACCCTCTGCGCCCGTCGCAGCAGGGCGACGTTTTGCCGGTTCAGGGCGTCCGCCCATACGGGAGCACCGTACAGCGCCATCGATCGGACCACTCCGGTGTACAGCCGACGGCTCGAGGCGCGCGGCCCACTTACGTTGGGCAAAAGGCGCGCCAAGGCCCCCGCTGTCTTCAACAGCCTCGGGACCAGTCGTATAAAATGGTCCCGAAAGCTCCACCTGTTGTCCAAGACAAGTCCGAGGTATTTCAAGCTCCTCTTCACCTCGATCGTCACACCGCCGACGACAATGTGGGCCTCTGGTGGAGCGGCCCTCCTCGGAGCGTTGAAATAGATTGCCTCAGACTTGTCTAGTGCAACCTCCAGACCCAGCCGCCGAATCCGCCCGACGACGTGAGCCACGCCAGCTGTCGCGAGCACTGCTGCCTCGCGATAGGTTCTCTGCTGCGCTAAGACCAGCGTGTCATCAGCGTAGCAGAGGACCTTTACCCCCGGCAGGGTGCTGCCCCGAAGCACCCAGTCGTAACCGATGTTCCAGAGGATCGGACCCAGCACCGATCCCTGTGGAACACCGCACGACACCTCCCAAACTCCCCAGCCGGAGCTTCCAGGAAAGGTCACAGACCTCTCGGAGAGGTAAGCCCCGATGATGCGGCGCAGGTACGGAGGCACCCGATGGTAGATGAGTGCCTCATTGATGCAGGGCCAGGGCATGGAGTTAAAAGCGTTGGCGATGTCTAAAGACACCGCCAAGACTCCTTCGCCCCGAGCCACTGCGTCCTGCGCATGGGACTTGACCTGCAGTATGGCATCCACCGTGGAGCGTCCACTTCGGAAGCCATACTGACTGTCCGAGAGGTTTGGACCTGTCCTCTCGAGGTACTGCTGTAGCCTCCTCGCTACCACCCTCTCGAAGAGCTTGGCGATCTCGCTCAACAGCACAATCGGCCTATAAGCCGAGGCTGACTCCGCCGGGCGCCCCTCCTTCTTGATGAGGACTAGTCTGCCTGTCTTCCACCACTGTGGAATTATGGCTTGAGCCAGACAGGCAGTAAATAGCCCTCGAATGCTTGGCCCCAAGATAGAATGGGCCAAAGCAACTACGCGCCCGGGAATGCCGTCGAGCCCTGGGGCGGTGGTTTTGCCCCGAGATCGCCTCACAGCTTCCTCCAGCTCTTCCTCCAGCACCTCTGGTACGACGCTCTCGTCCTCCTCCTCTTGAGCTACAGGGCGGGCCATTGATGGAGGTGTAAAATTGGCCCGCTGCGGGAACAGAGACGACAGCACCCCTCGGAGAGTATCCGGCGGGAGTGTCTGCGTCAAAGGCGGGGCCCAAGTTCGGAGCTTGCCGCGCACCAACCGGTACGGCGTTCCGAACGGGTCCCGATCTATCCCCGCGAGAGCTTCGTCGTGCGCCTCGCCTTTCGCACGACCGATCTCCTCCTGCAGCGCTTTCTTCGCCTCGACGTAGGCGCAGTACAGCCGGTCCTCCTCCTCCTGCTGCCGGCGTGCCCGCCTGCGATAGTGCGTGTAAAGGCGTCTCGCCTCAATGCAGATGTTGCGCAATTGAGCGATCTCACCCGACCACCAGTACACTTGCCGCCGTTGAGGGCGGCGCCCGGAGCGGGGCATTGACGCGTCGCAGATACGCGTCATTGCCCTCTGCGCCCAGTTTGCGGCGTCTTCTGCAGACGCCAAGCTCTGGGGCAGCCAGGCTTGCACTATCGCAGCTTCCACCAGAAGTCCCTTGTCGAGGCACCTCAGTTGCCACCGCGATCCGTCCTCTCGCAAGGTGCGACCTACAGCTGACGGCACCGTCGGATGAGTGGAGATGTCGAATTGGATGTAGAGGTGGTCCGAGAGAGTCTCCACATCATCCAACACTCGCCATCCGTGAACACGGCGCGCTGGGGCCGGGCTCACGAACGTTACGTCCACCACGGACCCGCCCAGCCTTCGCACGCAGGTGTTGGTCGTCCCCCGATTGAGGACAGACAAGTCAGAGGCAACTACCCACTCCGAGAGCGTTGTACCACGTTCAGTCGTCGTTGCAGAGGCCCACACGCTCGACTTAGCGTTGAGGTCCCCCGCGACCAGCACCTCCGCCGGACGATGGCGGTCTATCATTTCCCCCAAGCGGATGAGGAACTCTTCAAACTCCGCAAGAGTTCGATTGGGGGAAAAGTAGACACCGACGACAACTAGATCGCCGACAAGTGCCGCGACGCATCCCGCACGCTTCTCGACTTGTGAGAAAGGCGGGGAGCCCGCAGCTACCTGGGTGATAATAGTCACCACCCCGGTGTTGTCTGCGACCCAGTTATCACGTGCGGGGACACTGTAGGGCTCCGCAACAACCGCCACCTGAATAGACCACTGCGCCAGGCTTTGGACCAATAAGTCCTGGGCCCTGGCGCAGTGGTTTATGTTCGCCTGCAACACACGGAGAGCCATTATTGGTGTCCATGTGTTGCACCTCCTCTTGCCTGGCTGGGGCATTTGGTTCGGCCACTGATGGCCCCTTCCCCCCTTTCCTGCCGTCCCTCCTTTTCCTTGAGGTGCTGGCTCTGGCGCATGCAGCGCTTCCAACCTTATGGTCTGCGGGCTGTCCAGCCGCTTCGCAGACCGGGCAGTGAGGTGCCGCCGAGCACTGGTGTTGCTTGTGCTTGGCTTGGCCGCACCTGAAGCACTACTGACTCCTGTCAAGCGCACCGCTGCACTTCGCTGCCACATGGCCAATGTCGTGGCAGCGGAAACAACGCCGAACCCGATGTTGCAACAGTTGCACCCGCGCTGACACGAAGCCCACAAGGAGCCGCGAACCACCGACCTTTTTCGCCGCCGCAATAGGGCAGCGGACCCAGGCTGTTCCTAAGCCGTTTCGGTCTTGCCGGATCTCTCCCACCTTCACAGATCCGACATCGCAGCCTCCGACTCGGCTCACTGCACGCGCCACTTCCTCTGAAGTTGCAGAGTCGTCCAGGCCACTGACCCGCAACTATGCACACTTCATCGGTCTCGCAACCAACACCATATTTGCGTCAAACACCCCACGCAGCTGTTGGGCTAGGGCATCCGCCTTCTCGCCGCTATTGGTTCCAGGTAACTCCAGAACCCTGGCACCAGTAGATGCAACCCTAAGTCGCACGTCCTCAATACCCAGATCCTCCAATTTTACCATCTGCTTGATCTGGGTAAGGACGTCACGATAGGACATCTCTTTTTGAGTGGCGGCCGGTTGCAACGTGAGGGTCACCGCTGCCGATCTTGGCGGACGCAGCTTTGGGCGTTTAGCAGATTTCGCCTTCTGCGTGTTCTGCTTCGCCTGGGCTGCCGTCGCCTTCGACTTCCCCTTACGCACAACTACACTCCAACCCTCGGTCAATTGAGCCGGAGCAGGAGGCAGAGGACGTGGCTCCGATGGCGTCGGTTGTGGGGCTTTTTTCGGCGCCTTGTTTTTCTTCTTGGCCTGCTTTTGCTTCGGAGGCGGGTTTGCGGGTGCCATAAGGGTCGCAACAGCAGGTTCCGCCACTACCACTGAGACGGCCGTCTGGCGCTTCCTATCCGACGCCAATGGAGGGCGGACTGGCTTTGCCGGAAGGAGCCTATCCTCTAGGGCAGCCAGCCGCGCGTTCAACAATGTGCCCACCTGCACCATGACTGAACGAGCCACGTCCTCTTTTTTACCTTCACCCTCGGCAGCCCGCCTCACAGCCCTAGAGCGCTCCAGGTCGGCTCTCATGAGAACGATCTCCTTGCGCAATTCAGTTATCTCTTCAGTTAGGCGGGTGTTTGCTGCGCGTAACTGAGTCACCTCCTCGTTGGCTGTTTTATTGGCCAAGATCTCCACAGCCGTATTAATAGCTCCGGCGGCCTCCTTAAGGGCTTTTGTAAAAGTGCCCTTAAGATTGCCGGACCTGCTAGCGACTTTATTAATTATGGCCAGGCTATCGGATACCTGGTGCTGTAGATCTTTCACCAATGGGCCATTAATTTTCGGACTTGCCATTCCTGGGGCGTCAGAGAGCCTGGAGTTAGCCCTCTGTACCGTCTCTACAATAGCGGCTACTTCCTCCTCTGCGTCAATCCGAAGCTCTTGTCGCCTGGCCGCAGTAACCTTGACTTTGGGCCTCTCCCTAGTCTCCTCAGTCCCCGAAGAGCCAGAGTTACTATTTCTACTCCTGGGTCTCTTCCTATATTTCCTGCCTTCTGTCCTCATGATCGAACTTTGCGATGCCATTGAGACGCAGCTCTCCGCCTCTGACTCTGAAGCCGCCCAGAAGCGACCCCGTGAGGATGTTGATAACGAGCGGGACCCTCCACTGATGACGGATGCACAATCCGCCAGGTCCAGCCGCTCGAGAACCACCTTGGCACTCTTCAGTGCAATATTCCCATTTTTAGGCTTAGAAGCCTCTTTCTCGGGCACTACCACTTCCCCACTCTGCTCGACCACAGTAACATCTTCACCCTCCTCAGTCACTGCCACAACTCCGCCCTTCTCGGGCACCACCTTGACGCCGCCTTCTGCAGCCACCACACACTCTCCGCCCCTCTCGGGCCCCTCTCCCGCAACACACCGGTATTCGTCGCCCCCCGCAGATTCGTGGGGCTTGCGCGCCGAAGCACGGAGGGACTCTCCAGACTGGCTGGTACCCTCCTGCGGTAAATTAAAATTCTGAATAACCGACATGTTGTTTTTTGCTGATCCACAGCTTTGGCTTTTCTGTCGGGGTGTGCTCCCCTAGGCCGTGTCCATAACAATGGACTAAAGGCACGCCCATGCCTCGCTGGTTTTGGTCCGCGCCGGGAAAAACTCCCGGTCCACCCGCCCGCAAGAGCGAGTGGTTTCCCCTATCCGCCACCTGGGGACGCGCCCAGTAGGAGGACCAGCAACTCCCTTGGGAACCTAACCTAACCTAACCTTTTTTTTTTTTTTTTTTTTTTTTTTTTTTTTTTTTTTTTAACGTGAGGAAATCCGATTACGGATACCCGGCCGAGTGGGGACTCAAGCGCGGGTTATGGGGGACTCGCGGACTGGCAGATGTAGGCCGTCCGAATACCCACTAAAACCTCACGGTGCTCCTCCTCAACCGCCTTTTTGGCCGCACGACACGGGAACTAGAGTCTTCCGTGAAGCGCGGCGGCGAGAGCCTGTCGGCACGTCGTGGAGTCAAGGGTGGTGTGGTCACCCTCGACGGCCTTCTCAGAGTAGCGCGCGGGAGCAACCTGCGCGCGCCTACTCGGGCCAGGTTAGTAGGCGATCAGCTTCCCCAAGCTGACCGCCCTCTGGCTCATTAGGGCGGAAGGCGGCGGTCGTGTGCCGCCCTCCGGCGACCCGGTCTTTTGCGGCGGATAGCGAGTTCGGCTGATGCCTCCCTCGCACGTTCCGCCGCCTCCTTCTCGAGCACCACTGCCTCGCAGAAGGAAGAGACCGCGTCCCACGACGTCTCGCTACCGGCCATGGCCTTGACCACGGCCGGCAGGGAGAGGCCGTCCCCAATGACGTCGCGCAGAGCGCGACGTTGAGACGCCCAAGCTGGGCACACCTCCAGCGTGTGCTGGGCCGTCTCGTCGAGGCAGTCGTCGCAGTGGTGGCAGCGGGCATCGGGCTCCCTCCCAGCGATCCGACACAGGTAACCCCCGAAGCAACCATGCCCCGTGAGCACCTGCGTGGTGCGGAAGGTTAGGACGCCATGACGCCTCGCTAACCACTGGCGGAAGACTGGACGAACAGCCTCGATCGTCCTCCGGCCGGCAGATGGTGTTGCCAGCCGGGACTCCCACACCTCTAATGCGGCATCCCGCGCCTCCTCTTGTGGTGCTGACCTATCCGCGGACCCGGACACGAGGCCCCGACGCCGGCAATAGACCGACGCCAGAGCAGTCGCGTCCAGGTCCCTCGGCATGACTCCGGCCAGCACGCACGACACCTCACCGGAGATGGTCCGATACCCCCGTATCGCCCGGATGGCCATCACCCTCTGCGCCCGTCGCAGCAGAGTGATGTTGTGCCGGTCCAGGGCGGCCGCCCATACGGGGGCACCGTAGAGGGCCATCGACCTGACCACTCCGGTGTACAGCCGACGGCTCGAGGCGCTCGGCCCATCCACATTGGGCAAAAGGCGCGCCAAGGCCGCCGCCGTCTTCAACAGTTTCGGGGCCAAAGATGAAAAGTGGCCCCGAAAACTCCACCGACCGTCCAGAACAAGTCCGAGGTACTTCATGCTCCTTTTGACGTCTATTGTGACGCCACCGACGACGATATGGGCATCTGGTGGTGGGCCCTTTCGAGGAGCATGGAAGTATAATGCCTCGGACTTGTTCAAGGCAACCTCCAGACCTAGCCGCCTGATGCGGCCTACAACATCAGCCACCCCGGCCGTGGCGAGCACAGCCGCCTCGCGATAGGTCCTCTGCTGCGCCAAGACCAGCGTGTCATCGGCGTAACAGAGGACCTTTATCCCCTCCAAGTTGCTGCCCCGCAGCACCCAGTCGTACCCGATGTTCCAGAGGATGGGTCCCAGTACCGATCCTTGTGGAACACCGGACGACACTCCGTACTCCTTCCAACCTCCACCTGGAGCGGGAAACATCACGGACCTCCCGGACAGGTAAGCCCCGATGACACGGCACAGGTATGGAGGCACTCGGTGGTATAAAAGTGCCTCCTTAATGCAGGGCCAGGGGAGGGAGTTAAAGGCGTTGGCGATGTCTAAAGACACCGCCAAAATCCCGTCACCCCGAGCAACCGCATCCTGCGCGTGGGACTTCACCTCGAGTATGGCATCCACCGTCGAACGCCCACTGCGGAAGCCATACTGCAGGTCCGAGAGGTCCGGACCTGTCCCCTCCAAATGGTGTTGTAGCCGTCTCGCTACGACTCGCTCGAAGAGCTTGGCGATCTCGCTCAAGAGCACTATAGGCCTATAGGCGGAGGCTGAATCCGCCGGACGCCCCTCCTTCTTAATGAGGACTAACCTGCCTGTCTTCCACCGCTGTGGAATTATGGCTTGAGCCAGACAGGCAGTGAATAGCCCTCGCACTCTGGGCCCCATGGTGTTCAGGGCCAGAGTTAACGCCCGGCCGGGGATGCCATCCAGGCCAGGGGCGGTGCTCTTGTGCCGAGATCGGCGAATAGCTTCTTCGAGCTCCTCCTCCTCCACCGGTGGTGTGACACCGTCTTCTTCCTCTTGCGCTGCAGGGGGGGCCATGTAAGGTGGTGAAAGTTGGCCCCCTTCCGGAATAGCGACGACAGCACCCCTCGGAGAATATCCAGTCGGAGCGTCTGCGTCAGTGGTGGAGCCCAAGCCCGTAGCCTACCGATCACCATCCGGTAAGGCGTCCCGTACGGGTCCTGGTCTATTCCCGCAATCATTCGGTCGTACGACTCGCCCTTCGCACGACCGATTCCTCCTGCAACCGCGTCCTCGCCTCGACATAGACCTGGTACAGTCGGTCTTCCTCCTCCTGCACCTTCTGTAACCGTCTGCGATAGTGGCTGTACTGGCGTCTCGCACCAACGCAGGTGTTACGCAGTTGGGCGATCTCCCACGACCACCAGTACACTTGTCGCCGCTGAGGGCGACGCCTGGAACGGGGCATTGACGCGTCACATATACGCGTCATCGCCTCCTGCGCCCAGGTGGCGGCGTCTTCTGCAGACGCCAAGCTCTGGGGCAGCCAGGATTCCACTATCGCTGCCTCCTCCAGCAGTTGCTTGTCGAGACGACCCAATTGCCACCGTGGTCCGTACTCTCGCGAGGTTGGACTGGGGGCTGGCGGCGCCGCCGGATGTGTAGAGATCTCGTATTGGATGTAGAGGTGGTCCGAGAGAGTCTCCACATCATCCAGCACTCGCCAACCCCGAACACGACGCGCTAGGGCTGGGGTCACAAACGTTACGTCCACGACGGACCCACCCAACCTTCGCACACACGTGTTCGTCGTCCCCCAGTTGAGGACGGACAAACCGGTGGCAATAACCCACTCCGACAGTGTCACACCACGCACATCCGTTGTTGCGGAGCCCCACACGCTTGATTTGGCGTTAAGATCGCCGGCAACTAACACCTCCGCCGGGCGATGCCGTTCTACCATTTCCCCCAATCGAATGAGAAATTCTTCGAACTCTGCGAGGATTCGATTAGGGGAAAAGTAAACACCAACGACAACTAGGTCGCCGACAAGTGCCGCGAAGCATCCCGCACCCCTCTCGATTCGTGAGAAAGGCGGGGAGACCGCAGCTACCTGGGTGATAATAGTTACCACCCCGGTGTTGTCTGCGACCCAGTTATCACGTGCGGGGACACTATAAGGCTCCGCAACAACCGCCACCTGAATCGACCGCTGCGCCAGGCTTTGGACCAATAAGTCTTGGGCTCTAGCACAGTGGTTGATGTTCGCCTGCAGTATCTGCATATCCATTATTGGATGAGCATTGGCTGCACCTCCACGCCCTTACTTGTTTGGGCTTTAGGCGAGGCTTGGCTTGTATTACCCGCTCTTCCTCTTCTGCGCTTCGATTGTGCACATACTTTTGCACAGGCTGCGCTCCCCGCCAAGTGATTGGCAGGCCTCTGTGCTTCCTCGCACGCCGGGCAGTGTGGTTGCTCTGAACATGTAGCATGCTTGTGCCCAGGACGTCCACACCTGAAGCAGTGAGAGCTGCGATCCACACTACTACAATTCGCCGCCACGTGTCCTGTTTCATGGCAGCGGAAGCAACGCAGGACCCTCTGCTGCAACAGTGTCACTTTCGCCGACACGAAACCTACCAAAAGGCGCCCCTCCGCTCACTCTTTTGGCAGCAACCACCGGACAACGGACCCAGGCCGTGCCAAGGCCTGCACGGTCCCGCCGAACCTCTCCAACCTTAACTGTACCAAGATCGCAACCACCAGTTCTACTAACAGCTACAGCCACTTCTGCGGACGTTACCGAGTCGTCAAGTCCACTTACGCGTAACTCTGCACATTTAATGGGCCTTGTCACTTGGACTTCGCTCTCCTGTAGCACGCCGCGTAATTTTTGTGCAAGAGCATCCGCCTTCTCGCCCGAATTAGTCCCCGGGATTTCCAGTAGCCTCGCGCCAGTCGAAGCGACCCGGAATCTCATGTCCGAGATATCCAACTCCGCAAGGTCAATCTTATCCTTAAGCTGGGAGAGCACTTGACTATAAGTCACGTTGCTCTCCACAGCTCTGGATTGGAGCTTCAGTGCAACTACAGCTGACCGTGGCTGCCTTAGTTTTGGCTTTTTTCGGCAGCTTTAGCTCCTTTTGCCCCGACTTCTTTTTTGATTGCTGCTGGGCATGAGCAACAGCAGCTTTCTTTTTAGTGCCTTTTCTGGCTACGACATTCCACCCTTCTGATATATCTGCTGGCGCAGGTGGTAGCGGACGTGGCTGTGGCGCCTTCGCTTCTAGAGCTCCTGAGGCTTTATTCCCTTTGCCCTTGCCTTTGCCTTTTGTAGGCATTTGCCGTCTTGTGGGAGCAGGGTTCGCGGGAGCCATGAGTGTAGTATTCGCCTCTACCCTTGATGATGTAGAGGCAACCGCTTTTGACGCTGCCAGCGGGGGACGCATGCTCTTCTCCGGAAGAAGTCTGTTCTCTAGACCTTCTATCCGGGCGCTCACCATTGTTCCGACTTCAATCATAATCGAGCGCATCAGCTCATCGTAACACGCTCGTTGATTTTTGGCATGTTCCACCGCTTGGCTCCTTTGCTTGTAAAGATCAGCCCGTAAAAGACTGACCTCGTTCCGCAACTCCGACATTTCGTAGCGCAGCTTATTATTATGAGCGCGCAACTGAGCTACCTCCTCCGTTGCTGTACGCTGAGCTAGCTCTTCCACCGCCATGCTTATGGCTTTTGCCGCCTCTTTTAGAGCCCTGGTGAAGGTACCCTTTAAGTTACCAGATTTGCTGGCTACCTTTCTTATAACTTCTAGGCTATCGGTCACCCTATTATGGAGATCAGACGAGAGTCTGGTGTCGTCCTGTTCCGGGTTGGACTGTACGGACATGACCGATTGCCTAGAATTGGCTCCAGAACGTAGGACTGAGACGCTTTCTTCTAACTCACTTTCAATCCCAGCCTTGTCTTTCACCTTTTTAGCTGCCTTGCGGACTTTTTCAGCCTCCATTGAGGGCCTTCCTCTTCCTCGTCTTGTAGCCACAACTTTTGAGGCCGGTCTATCGGACTGACCTTCACCAGACGACTCTGCTTGGTCACTGGGCTTGCGAGGTCTTTACCGCTTTTCCTTTAAATATTGTGACCGCGTCTTTGTTTGTTGCGAGCCCACAGACATTAAGCTTTCGGAGTCTGACTCCTTCGACTCCGATGCTTCCCATAGCCGCCCATACGACGAACCAGATCCCCGTCTCGACCTAACACCGACCTAGGTTGACACAGCGCTGAGATCCACCTTGGTCAGAACCACTCTCGGCTCCTTCACTCCAATCCCTGCAACGCCACTCGTCACAGATAGCCTCCGATTTTCACTTGCCTGGTACAGAATAAGATCTCCTTCGACCACATCTCCAACAATTTCGCCCTCCCCAGGCACAACCAACTCTCCGCCTTTCGCAGGCCCTTTCTCGACTCAGCCCTGCTCGGGCCCTTCACCCGCAACACATCGGTAAACGTGGCCCCCCGTAGATTCGTGGGGCTTGCGTGCCGTAGAACGGAGGGATTCTCCAGACTGGCTGGTACCCTCCTGCGGTATGAATGAATTTTTGCTTGCCGACATGTTGTTGTTGCTGATACACAGCTTCGGCTTTTCTGTCGGGGTGTGCTCCCCTAGGCCGTGTCCATAACGATGGACTAAAGGCACGCCCATGCCTCGCTGGTTTTGGTCCGCGCCGGGAATAACTCCCGGTCCACCCGCTCGCAAGAGCGAGTGGTTTCCCCTATCCGCCACCTGGGGACGCGCCCAGTAGGAGGACCAGCAACTCCCTTGGGAACCTAACCTAACCTAACCAAACCTAACCTAACCTAACCTAACCTAACCTAACCTAACCTAAGTGGTAAATGCGAAAGAAGGATGGGCAAAAGTAGAAAGAGTAAAGAAGGCGAAAGACCAAAAAGTGATACTGGGTTGTTGTTCAGAAGAGGAAAGGAATAAGGTAAAGGAGCGACTAAAAAGTGCAAGCGACCGGTTAAACGTCGAGGATATTAAGAATAAGGATCCGCTTCTGATTCTTTGGGACGTTCTGGCGTATAATACATACGCCGATATTCAGAGCGCTCTGAGGAATCAGAATCGGACTTTATTCGACGGCATTACCGACGAAGAGTTCCGAGCGGAAATAAGGTTTCGCCGGAAGGCCAGAAACCCGCTCACAGGCCATGTAGTCATAAGGGTGTCCCCCAGAGTGTGGAACCGGGCCAATGCAGCGGGAGCGCTGCACATAGACTTGCAAAAGATCAGAGTGGCAGATTTTTCGCCACTCGTGCAGTGCTCTCTCTGCCTAGGCTACGGGCACGGACGGCGTTTTTGCAAGGAAACAGCCCCTAGGTGCAGCCATTGTGGGGGACACCACTTAAGGACGAAGTGCGAAAGCTGGGTCAGCAATGCACCACCATCCTGCTGCAACTGCGCTGATGCTAAAGTGGAAAAAGCCGACCATAATGCGTTCAGCGCAGAATGCCCAGTGCGACGAAAATGGGATGCACTGGCAAGAGCCTGCATCGCATATTGCTGAAGGCGCCCCTCTTGCTCCAATGAAGACCAGATACACTGTTGGCCAGATATACCTGAAAGTAAAATGTAAAATAAAATATAAAATTAAAACCATACTAAACCTTACCGCAGACTCGCATCGCGTTTGTTTACCGGGAAGCCAGATTAAAGTCGAGCGTCGTTGGACCGAGGGGCCAACGACGGAAACAAATGTCGGGACGCAAAATAAACATTTGGATCCCCCATTTATTTTAGTCGGGTCTGTCGGAACAGCGACGTTCGGTTTTAAAGCCATAAAATCGGCTCATGGGCTCAAAAATAGTATCTATGTCTCCCTTACTCATGAGATTGTAGTTATTATCACCGGGTTTCGTGAAGAAACAGGATATAATAAAATTAACGGAAGTGAAGACATAAAAGATGTCACTCGGTAAAATTCAAAATGCAAAAAGGAGTCTGCTTGTCAAATTGAAATTAAAATTGCTTTTTAAACAACCATTTTTGTCAAATTCGAATAAATTAAAACAGGGAATAAAGTATAAAAGTAGCTCTTTCGTACTAGACTTCAATTCATAATTTATATTTAAAATAGCTTCAAAAGAATAAAGTTGAAATAGATATAAAAACAACTGCAAAAGAAATATTAGTATAATAAGTCGTAAAAAACAAGACATAAAGTAACATAAAAAACAGTAAATAACAAGGTATAAAAAAAAATAGCAATAAGCAATAGTATAAGTATAAAATATGTCATAAAAACTAGATAATACAAACAACACAAAATTTTTTTAAATGAACACGATGAAAACTAAACATAACAG
This sequence comes from Eueides isabella, assembly GCA_019049475.1. Lineage (NCBI taxonomy): Eukaryota > Metazoa > Arthropoda > Insecta > Lepidoptera > Nymphalidae > Eueides > Eueides isabella. Next base: position 3,284 of record JAEIOK010000087.1, on the reverse strand, counting down.
GATACCCAAAGTCTCTGATTACGTCAGAGGGACGAGAATTTTTAAAAAAAAAAAAAAAAAAAAAAAAAAAAAAAAAAAAAAAAAAAAAAAAAAAAAAAACCTAACCTAACCTAACCTAACCTAACCTAACCTAACCGAGTCCGAATTGAGCAGCCGTAGCGTACGCACGCGTCCGCGGTTAAACAGTTGCTCTCCGGGCCAAATATATATATATATATATATATATATATATATATATATATATATATATATATATATATATATATATATATATATATATATATATATATATATATATAATATATATATATATATATATATATATATATATATATATATATATATATATAACGTACGTATTTGTATGAAAATAATGCCCACCATGTAAGATATTTACAAAAAAAAAAAAAGAAAAATAAATAAAAACTATTTATGTTTTCCTATTTATTATATTAATTTTTTTTATATACAACAAAAGTACAACACATGGTTCCCTTGACATATTGTTTGTTACAATGTACGAACATATACATACTATAAACTAACAAACGACGGTGGTCGAATAAGAAGAGTTGATCTATCCATGTAATTTTGATAACTCATTGAACATAAATAATAATAAGTATAAACGTACTTCGTGCGGCGGTCACGGACGGTCTGTCGATCTCTATTTCGATAGGTTATAATATATTATGAGAGAAGGGACGATGAGAGTATGAATATTATTATCGTTCATGATGATCGTCTCATCGTAATTATGTTCATGTTGAATATTGAATTTATATATAGTGAAGGAAAAAAAAATAAATAAATAAAACTAAATTAATAAATAAAAAGAACGATATATAATAAATACATTGAAATTAAAAAATGTGTATAACACTACATCTATTGCACACTCACCCTGCAAACACACTCGGTGTACTCGACAACGGCGGCCGTCGTCTCTCTGCTAGGGCATCGGGTGTTTTACGAGGCTCCACTTGGAGCTCCTCCAGAGGGTCGACGGACGGTCGCACGGCGACCGTTCGATGTCTCCCGGCTGGCGGATATTCCTCGCTTCCGATCTGTCGAATTGCATTAAGGTTTCATTAGAATTTTATAGAGAAAAATTAATTTTCAACTCGACCCGAGGTACGCACGTGGCACCTCGACGAATTCGACGGCTCGTATTTCCACCGAATCGCCGCGTGCGATGCGATTCGGCTCGCCGGCCGGTGGGCAGGTTCACGGACTGGGTCCGTACGGGCGGCGGGTCCGTCCCGGCGCCTCATAAAGCGAAAAAATCACAATTTTCTGGACGCATGTTAGTGAAAAGTCATAAGCGTTCGTACGAGGAAAACGTCCAGCGACACCGCGGCTCTCGTCACGGTATCGCTACCGCTCTTACTGCCACTAGCGACCTCTGCCACGCCAGTATCGTACAACGTAGTAGTCGTCGATATATATATAAACTATACTCCTCGCGTCGCCTCCGTACAGAACAGTCTCTCGTTTTCTTTGTGAGCGATCGTGTGTGTGGTGTGGTGTTTGTGTGTGCGTGTTTATAGTAGTATTGAGCATACATAAATAATTGTAGTAATAAAATGGCCGACGCCGCAGTAGCATCCGAATCTCCCGCACCCGCCACGCCGGCGAAAGAAACCGAAATCGGCGGGCGCCGGCGGCGCCGCAGCCAAGAAGCCGAAGGCGAAACCGACCCACCCTAAGACTTCCGAGATGGTCAACAGCGCCATCAAGGAGCTCAAGGAGCGCAGCGGTTCGTCTCTGCAGGCGATCAAGAAGTACATAGCGGCCCAGTACCAAGTGGACGCCGAGAAGTTGGCCCCGTTCATCAGAAAATATCTAAAGAGCGCCGTCGAGTCCGGCGCGCTGATACAGACCAAGGCAAGGGCGCTTCGGGCAGTTTCAAGCTCGAATCCAAGTCGTCCGCTTCGAAGGGCAAGCAGGCGGCGGCCGGCGGCGGCGCCGGGAAGGCGTCCTCCGCCGCCGCGTCTGGCGCGTCGTCCGCCGCCGCCTCGTCCAGGTCGAAGAAGGCGTCGGGAGCCGCAGCGGCGGCTTCGTCCGCCGGCGGCAGGGGGGGAAAGAAGGGGGCCGCCGCCTCGGCAGCCGCCGCCGCGCCGTCCTCGCCGTCCAAGTCCAAAGCTAAAGCGTCCGTGAAGGACAAGAAGGCGGCCCGCCGCGAAGAAGAAGCCCGCACCGTCCGCCGCAGCCGCAAAGAAGGCCTCCGCCGCCGCCGCCGCCGCCGCCTCGTCCTCCGCCTCTAAAGCGAAGGGCGGCGCCGCTTCGAAGGCGAAGAAGACTGCCAAACCGCCGACCAAGAAACCAAAAGCGCCCAAGCCGAAGAAGGCCCGTCACGCCCAGGTCGAAGCCGGCCGCGAAAAAAGCCGCGTCCGCCACGCCAAAAAGTGAATAAAATAACAAGTGTGCGTCGCTAAATGAACGTTAAATAACCAACACGCGCACAAATCATGTGTGTGTGTTTGTGCGTGCGTGACGGCGACAGAACGCGCTACGGAATGTGCATCTCGCTAATAGAGAGCACGACACAAAAAGCCCTTTTCAGGGCTAACAAATGTTTCTAAATACACACCGAGCATTAGTAGTAGTTGTAATAGTAATAACATATTACATATCATACGATCGGTGGTGAAGTTTCATCGACGAGAAGTCGTCTCACTTTCAAGTTACAAGTAAATAAAATAAATAATTACACGAACTAACCTATCGGACACGTGGCATACAATCCTGTTCCATCTCCTCTATTCGAATCTCTCTTAACACGCCTCACTCTCCGTCACTCTGGAAAGCATTAAACAGAAACTTCAAATTATTCAATTACAAATATGATAAGTCTTATTAGTAAACATTAGTATTAGGCATCGAACTATCTAAGACACCCACACATTTATCTACTTGGACTTAATATAGTGTAGTCAATTGATAAAAAAAAAATAAAAAAAAAAAAAAAAAAATAAAAAAAAAAAAAAAAAAAATGATGATGTTTTTAATATATATTTATTTATTTATTTTTAAATAAATAAAGTTATAAGAAAACAAAACGATTCGGCGATCGTCGGCTATCCTCGTGCACCGTCGCTTGCGGCGATGCTCGTTCGCGTCCCCACCATTTATGCGCGCAATGATCCCTTAAAACTCTAAAAAAGTGAATTTTTAGAACGTCCGCTTAATTCCTATTCAAACCTGAAGAGCGTTCGTTACGAGTGCGCTCTCTCTCCGCGCGCGGTCTTTTATTATTTTTATACAGTTGTCGTAAAAGTTTA
>JAEIOK010000086.1:0-30498 GCA_019049475.1 Eueides isabella | reverse complement strand
CCTTCAAGCAGTTGAGGACGCGCTGACGGCGAGGAGGGCTACGCTGCCCACTTCAAAGAGAGCCGAAGCCGTAATGCTTGTGTATGAACTGCTGGGAACGGGTTTGGCCGAGGCTGAGGTCATCCCGATTGCCCGGCGTGCCGTTGGATTGGCTCAAGGAGGCCCAGTTGATGACGTTAGAGGTGCAGCGGCAGCTAGTCGGTAGGCTGACACAGATCATGGTTGAAGCAGCGCCAGATGTTCCCCGAGGTGTGATCAGCGCCCAGGGCGAGCCTGGTGGCCCTTGGCTTGACCAAGGAGGGCGCGCGCGGATGATGCGGGAAATTCTAAGGATTTCAATGCGCTACGGTTGGTGTTCGGCCGTTGAAGAGGCGCTCGATAGGGCGCGTGCTCCTGCACTGCGGCATCTTGAAACGGCCCAGCTAGCGGCCCTGTCCGATGAGCTCAAGAGCTTGATCGATTGCGCGATGACGGCGTGCGACTTGGCGGACGATCTGTCAGCCAGATAGCGGGCGTCTAACGCTGTTCAAAGGGCTGCCTGATCGAGCCATCGTTTCGCAGATCATATGTCTAGCGCGTCCGCTTGGGCGCCAATTTCGCAAACCTCTGACAATCGCGGGTAGATGTCTTGAGGTTGGCGAACCCCTTGCGCGGCAATGGATTTGCCGCGCTATTTCGGCCAATTCCGGCCTATCCCATATTTCTCATACTCTCTGTCCCCCAACACCTTCAGCGCGATGCGCAGGCGCGGGTGACGTCGTCGTTGAGTTGCCGCTGCGGCGTGCGCGAGCCGAACCACTCGGCCATCTCGCGGCGCGCACGTGCCTTGTCGCAGGCCTCGGCGTTGCTGGCGGCCTCGATCACCGTGCCGGAGCCCTGTGGCGCACTGCGCCCGGCGTTGGCCTGCAGCTGCCGCTGGGCGTCGCGCAGCTGTCGGTCGACCCGCTCGGACTCCTGCCAGCTCAGTCTGGGATCACGCACGATCGGCCGGGTCACGCCCGTGTCCTGACCGGTCGGGCAGGGCAGCGTCTGGTAGACGGGACGACCGTTGTCGTTGCACTTGTAGACCCGCTGCGCGCACGCATCCCCTGCCGCCGCCAGCAGCGGCAGCACCACCCATATCCCTTTGCATGGATTCCCCCACGGGCCACCCTGGCCCGCATGGCGCGGGAGCATAAGGAGTGTGACCCCGGTCGCGCAATGTGCCTTCGCCTTCCATGCAACCCCGTGCCGACCAACGGTCGGCACCCACCAACAGCAGCAACCAGCAGCAGCGGGAAACTGTCAGAGGCGGGGCGGTGTGGGTGGGCAGGACCGTTGGCGCCATGGATGGCGCCATCGAGCCCCCAGGGATGGGTTTACGGCGTGTCCTGACCACCCACACCGTCCCGCCATCCCACGGAATGCAGGCTTTTGACGTTGACGTTGTTTCGGCGGGTGCAGGGCGCAGCCCTGCCGGAAAATCCGCTCAGAATCTGAACAGCACGGTCGCCGCATGCAGCAGCACGCCAATCAACCCACCCACCAGCGTGCCGTTGAAGCGGATGAACTGCAGGTCACGCCCCACGCTCAGTTCCAGCTGCTCGACCAGGTGGCGCTCGTCCCAGCCCTTCACCGTCTGCGCGATATGCGTGGTCACGCCCTCGCGCAGACGCTCGGTCAGCCGCTGCGCGCCCTCCAGCAGATGCTGGTTGAGCGCATCGCGCAGCGCCGGATCGGTCTGCAGGGTTGCACCCAGCGAGGCCAGGCTGCGCTGCAGGTGGCCGACCAGTGCCGAATCCTCGCGCTGCAGATCTGCACGCAGGCTGGCGTGGATGCGTGCCCACAGCCCCTGCACGTAGTCCTGCAGCGCGGGGTGGTTCGATCATTTCCTGCTTCAGCTGTTCGATGCGCTCGGCCAGCGCCGGGTCTTCGCGCAGGCGCTGCACGTAGTTGCCCAGCCAGGCCTCGTAATCCTGCCGCAACGGGTGCTGCGCCTCGGCCAGGACCTGCTGCAGTTCCTCCAGTACGGCTCGCGCCAGGCGCTCGGCCAGGCTGTCACCGATCTCGTCGATCGGCTTGACCCAGTTCACCGTGCTCGACAGCGTCGGCCATTCGCGCTGGATGTAGCGCACGATCAGCTGCGAGGCGCGCTCTTTCACTTCCGGTTGTTCCAGCCAGCGGCCCAGGCGCTGCAGGCCTTCATCGAGCACGCGCTGGTGGCGGCCATCGGCGGTCAGCAGGGCCAGCAGTTCTCCGGCGGTGGCCGCCGCATTCCACTGCCGCAGCTGCTGTACCACGAAGCTGTGCAGCTGCCGGCGCACCGCGCCTTCGTCGAAGAAGTCCAGCGCCTGCAGGGCCCAGCCACGGGCCATGTCGGCCAGCATCCGCGAGCGCGCCGGGTCGGCCAGCCAGCTGCCCAGGCGGCTGGCCGGATCGAATACCTGAAGCTTGGCCAGCAGCACGCCCGGCTCCAGGAACTGGTCGCGCACGAACAGGGCCAGGCTGTCGCCGATGCGTTCCTTGCTGCGCGGAATGATGGCGGTATGCGGGATGGGCAGGCCCATCGGCCGCCGGAACAGGGCCACGACGGCGAACCAGTCGGCCAGCGCGCCGACGGCGGCCGCCTCGCAGAAGCCCGAGACCCAGGCCCAGCCGCCACGCTCGCCCTGCCAGTGGCTGACCGCGAACCCGGCCAGCATCAACAGCAGCAGGCCCAGGGCGATGGCTTTCAGGCGCCGCAGCTGCGCGCGGCGCGGATCGATGGCAGACGTCATGGGGGGGAGTCTAACCGGCACAGCATGAGCTCAATGCATCGGTAGCGCCGGGCCATGCCCGGCGTGTGCTTACAGCGCTTCAAGCTGCCTGCGCAGCGCGGCGAGCTGCGCGCGCAGGGTGTCGTTCTCGCGGGTCAGGGCCACCACGCGGCGACGCAGCGCCGGGGCGTCCTCGCCGAGCTGTTCCAGCGCGGACAGCACGTCGGCATCACGGCTGGCGACCTCGTCCTCGCTCGGTTCCTCGAAATCCATCTCGGCCGGCTCGGGCTTCGGCGCACGCGGCTTGCGCTTGGATTCGCGCACGCGCTTGGCCGCCTGCTTCAGCTCGTCCTTGCCACCGGCGGCGGCGGCGCGCTGCTCTTCCTCCGGCAGATCGGCCACGGCGGCGGCCGCGCTGATCGAGATCACGCCCGCCTTCACCGCTTCCACCACCTCGGCGGCGGCCTGGGCATGGATGCGCTCGATCATGCCGACCTGGCTGGTGCTCAGCTTGGCTTCGCGGGCCAGCTCGGCGCGGCTGATCTTCGGTGCCGGTTCCCACGGCGGGCTGTCCTCGCCCGCGTCGTCGGCCGGCTCGGCCGTGCCGTCGCTCTCGCGCTGCAGCTGTGCCTGTTCCACCTGCTTGCGGGCAGACAGGATGTCGCGCTTGCGCAGGGCCAGCACGCCGCGCTGGAAGTCGGACACGCTGCGGCGGCCCAGGTGTTGCTCGATCATCCACAGGTGCACGTCTTCCATGCTCTGGAAGCGGGTGTTCTGCACGGTGTTGAAGGGCAGGCCGTGCTTCTGGCAGATGCCGAAGCGGTTGTGGCCGTCCACCAGCACATCGCCCCACAGCACCAGCGCGTCGCGGCAGCCCTCGGCCAGGATGCTGCGCTCCAGCGCGTCATGTTCGTCCGCGGTCAGCGGGTCGATGTAGGCCTTGAGTTCTTCTTTGACGACGATGTCCATGGGCACGGCAACAGTCAGGAGCGGAACCGACCATTGTACCCGCTCGCAGCCGCCGGCCCGGCTTCAGGCGGTGGCCCGGATCATCTCGCCCAGCGTGCCGGTGATCTGGTCGATCTGCGCCTTGTCCACGATCAGCGGCGGTGACAGGGCGATGATGTCGCCGGTGCAGCGCACCAGCAGCCGGCCATCGTGGAAGCAGCGCCGGTAGACCTCGTAGCCGCGGGCGCCCGGCGGCATCCCGACGCGGCGCCAGCTCGACCGCTCCGACCAGGCCAAAATTGCGGATGTCCACCACATTCGGCAGTCCCTGCAGGGCATGCAGGCGCTCCTGCCAGTACTCGCCCAGCTCGATGGCACGTTCGGACAGGCGCTCTTCGGCGTGGAGGTCGAGGGTGGCCAGGGCCGCCGCGCAGGCCAGCGGGTGGCCCGAATAGGTATAGCCATGGAACAGCTCGATGGCCTGTGCCGGACCCTGCATGAAACTGGCATGCACCGCATCGCTGACCAGTACGCCGCCCAGGGGCACCGCGCCGTTGCTGACGGCCCTTGGCGAAGGTCAGCAGGTCCGGTATGACGCCGAAGCGCTGCGCGGCGAAGGCCATGCCGACCCGGCCGAAGCCGGTGATGACCTCGTCGAACACCAGCAGGATGCCGTGCAGGTTGCAGATCTCGCGCAGCCGTTGCAGATAGCCGGGCGCGGGCAGGATCACCCCGGCCGAGCCCGCCACGGGTTCGACGAACACCGCTGCGATCGTCGTGGGGTCGTGCAGGGCGATCAGCCGCTCCAGGTCGTCGGCCCGCTCGGCGCCATGGCGCGGCAGGCCCTTGCTGAACGCGTTGCGCTCCAGGTCCAGGGTGTGGCGCAGATAGTCCACGCCGCCCAGCTGCAGGCCGAACTGCCTGCGGTTGTTGGGCAGCCCGCCCAGCGCCATGCCGCCGAAGCCGACCCCGTGGTAGGCCTTCTCGCGGCTGATGAACCGGGTACGCTGGCCCTCGCCGCGCAGGCGATGATGGGCCAGCACGATCTTCATCGCGCTGTCGACCGCCTCCGAGCCGGAGCTGGTGAAGAACACGTGGTTCAGCCCGGCCGGCGCCAGCGCGGCCAACCGCTGGGCCAGGGCGAAGGCCGGTGGCGAGCCCATCTGGAAGGCAGGCGCGTAGTCGAGGGTGGCCGCCTGTTCGGCGATGGCCTGGACGATGCGCGGGCGCGCGTGGCCCGCATTGCAGCACCACAGGCCCGCAGCGCCGTCGAGGATGCTGCGCCCGTCGATGTCCTCGTAGTACATGCCTTCGGCACGGACCAGCATGCGGGGCGCGCCCTTGTACTGGCGGTTGGCGGTGAACGGCATCCAGTATGCGTCCAGCGAATCGGGGCGCTGGGTGGCCAGCGCATGCGGGTCGATCGCGGGGTTCTTCATGCCGCCTCCGTCGGTTCCGATGCAGCGACTGTAGCGCAGTCATGTCATCGCGGCGGTAGCGCCCTTGGGAGGACGGCCGCATCACGGTCACGGCGCTATAAACAGCCCAACTGCTGCATGGAGCCGGACATGGCTGATTTCTCGACCGTACCCACTGGCAGGCACTGGCCGGCCAGCTGGCCATTCCCACACAGGCCTTCATTGATGGCCGCTACGTGGACGCGGCCAGTGGCGCCCGCTTCGACTGCATCAGCCCCATTGATGGCCGTTTGCTGGGCCGGGTCGCCGACTGCGATGCGCAGGATGTGGACCGCGCGGGTCGCGGGCGCGCGACGTGCCTTTGACGCTGGCCACTGTCGCAGGCCAGCCCGGCCCATCGCAAACGCGTGCTGCAGGCACTGGCTGTTGCTGGTGGAAAAACATGCCGACGAACTGGCCCTGCTGGAAACCCTGGACATGGGCAAGCCGGTGCGCGATGCGCGGCGGGTCGACCTGCCCGGCGTCGTGCGCTGTCTGGCGTGGACGGCCGAGGCCGTGGACAAGCTGTATGGCGACATCGCGCCTACCGGGCCGCACGAGCTGGGCCTGGTCAGCCGCGAACCAGCTGGCGTGGTGGCCGCCATCGTGCCGTGGAATTTCCCACTGCTGATGGCCTGCTGGAAGATTGCGCCGGCGCTGGCAATGGGCAATTCGGTGGTGCTCAAGCCGTCGGAGCGTTCTCCCCTCAGTGCGTTGCGGCTGGCCGCGCTCGCCGCGGAAGCCGGGTTGCCGGACGGCGTGCTGAATGTACTGCCCGGTCAGGGCATGCACGTGGGCGAGCCGCTGGCACTGCACATGGAGGTGGACGTGCTGGCGTTTACTGGTTCGACCGCTACGGGCGCGAAGCTGCTGCAATACGCAGGCCGTTCCAATATGAAGCGGGTGTGGCTGGAATGCGGAGGCAAGAGCCCGCACCTCGTTTTCGCCGATGCGCCGGATCTGGATGCGGCGGCCAAGGGCGTGGCGCAGGGCATACTTTTCGCCAGCGGCGAGGTCTGCACGCGGGATCGCGGTGCTGGTGGAGGCTCGATCCGTTGACGATTTCGTGCACCAGGTGGTGGCGTGGGCGGGCATGCAGCCGCGCCATCCGACTGGAGGCCGATGGCGCCGATTGGGCGCGCTGGTAGATGCCGAGCACGGGACAAGGTGCTGGCCGACATCACGCGCGGCCGAAGGTGAGGGCGCGCGCAGGTGCTGGGCGGGCAGCGCGCCGAGGGGAGGGGGCGGGTGCAACGTGCAGCCCACCCTGTCGCTAAGGTTACGGCAGGAGCAGGCGATGCGGTGCGGAAGTGTTGGCCGGTGCTTGCGGTGCTGGGCTTGATGGCGACAGCAGAGGCCGTGCGGCTGGCCAACGACAAGCCGCTATGGCTGGCGGCGGACTGTGGGACACGAGACCTGGCGCAGGGCGAATCGCGTTGTCGCGGCAGCTGCGCGCGGGAAGTGGGTGGTGGGAATGGCTGGGACCGGATGGCGGGGGACTGACATGACAGCCGTGGAGGTTACAAGCAATCGGGACAATTGGCGCGACAAGTCGCTGCCCGCGCGACAAGTACAGCGAGATCAGGCGGACCGGCTAACAGCTGTACGCGCGAGCCACGACCACGCGGCGGCGTTGTCTTCTGTAGCGCCGAGCCATGCTCGGCAGGATTTTCGGTCTTCTGTAGCGAAAGGCAGTCGGCATGGCTCGACGCTACGAAACGAAGTCGAGCAAAGCTCGGACTGCTACCGGCACCGCGTGTCACACCAATATCGCTTACGCGCAGCGCCTGCCGGTCCATTCCTCCACCCGCGCCCTGGAAATAGTCCATGTCAGGTTCCCCAGCTGGCAGGGATCGACGATGTATCCCGGCGGCCACGTGCCAGCAAGCTGAGGGCAACGGCCCTGTTACGATACAGGCCTCGGGGGTTCATCTGCCTGCGGATGGGAAGTTAGTTCCGCCGGGGCGAGCGGCATGTTCCTCGCGGACGGTCCGATAATCGTGGAACACCCAGCCGCCGTGAGGCATCACCCCGTCGATGCTGCCGGCCGGTGACGCCCAGCGCGAGGGGGAGCGTGTTGGCGCGCTGTCCGCTTCCGCATGGGTGGGCGGCAGTGGAACAGGTGGCAGGCCGCCAGCGAGGGCGCGGGCAGGCATCGGGTCCGCCGGTGCCACCCGTGCCACGTAGCGGGGAGAAGGCGGATAGCAGCGGCAGCGGCAGCCAGCGAGGACTGATGCGTGCATCGTCAAGCGGAGTCAGGCGTAACCGGCCTGTTGCAGCAGCCATGCGCACAGCAGTGCATCAGCAGAGCCACGGCCAGGCGGCCACCACCGGCGGCAGCGTGGGTGAATCGGAACAGAGCAAAGAAACCACAGGGGGGCCCATCGGCGAAGCATCATGCAGGACCGGTGGCGCAGCGTAACCAGCACCCGGAAAAAAAATTTCGTGGGCATTCGGTCTCGCTGAAACCTCGTCCCGTTCGGGACGCATGCGCGTGGCAGAATCGGCGATCCGCCTTCCCCACGCCTTGCCGATGTCCTCGATCAAGCGCGCGGAGCAACGTGAATTCGCTCCCCAGCCGTGTCCTGCTGGCAGCCTGATCGGCCACAACCATCGAATTGCTTCGCAGTTCTACATCTACGCCACGGCGGAGGTGCTGGCTGTTCCCGAATTTGTTCTTCCCGGAAAGGCATAGCGAACAGGCAAGCCTGCTGGCAGAATCGCTGGCACCTTGTGCGGTGGCCTTCATTCGCGCGGACCGGTGGGTTCGGCGGTGTTCGGTCAACTTCGGCCGACCGCATCGGCCGCGAGAAAAGGCAAAGCTAGGTGGCGGCAGCAGGAAGCAAAGGCCTGCTTGCTGAACATGGGACCGTCGCACCGTGCCATCGGCCTGCTGCAGTACAGGTAGAGACGGTAGCGCAGATCGGGCTGTGGGCACCGGCGCTGCTGGCGCTGTGCCAGCTTCGGACAGAGCCTGGGGCCGGGGCCCGGGGAATGGGGCGGAGCAGTGCATTCGGGCCACGGAGAAAACGCGCGCCGGGCAAGCGTGCACTGGTACGGCATGTCCGACAGCGGGCGCAACACGGGCGGGGCTGTTCCTGCTGTCGCCGGCATATTCCGATGGCTGGGCCGCTGCCGGGACAGCAGGAGTCCTGCAGGGGGGCGGGCGCATTCACTTCGTGGCCAGGCGCGACGTGCTGGTAGGGGCTGGGGCTGTGGGTACGCTGAACATCCACGGAGACCACACGGAATTGTCCAGCAGTGGCGCTGGAACGCGAGGGGCGCCGGTCAAGTAGCGGCTGCCGATGTGGACCGTGCGGCGTGACCACTGGGATGCCGATGTGCTGGGCACGCTGGGCGCGTTCGCCACCTTAGTGCTGTTATACTGATGACGGGGTCAGCCTCGGCCACGGACACGGCCACGTCCGTAGAGAGGTACGAAGCACAAGGCGAGCAGTTGACCTGGTGCGATGCAGAAGGATGGGGCAGCGAGCTGTTCTTCGCGGCAGGCCAAGTTACCAGCTGTCGGCGCCGTACGGGGACCGTCTGGGGGCAACCGCGCAGGCACGACGGTCTTAGCAAAGCATGCTGATCAGCGGCCTCGGAGTGCTGTTCCGCGCGCTGTATCCAGGCGAGCACAGACCGGGCATGGGTTCACCTCCTGTGCCTGGGCCACTGAGTGTCCATGATGGGTACTGACTACGTCACCAGTTGCACAGGGTGGCACGTTCGATGGCCACTGAAGATCGGTACCCAGGTGGAAAGATGCGCTAACAGCACCCCGCGGCGGTAACTGTCGACTTCAACCTGGCGAGCGGAATCTCGGCGCGGCGCCGGGCGCCAGTATCTGGGACCACATGGCTGGCCGAAGCGCTTAGCACCTGGTCGCGGTCACGGGGGGGTTTCAAATTTAGCTGTGCCTGGCCGCGGTGGCCAAGCTGTGCGCGCTGATGGATGCAGCGGCGCGCGCAGCTCAGCCGCAAAGAAACCTGGAGCGAGTGCGCCCACAGCCAGGACAGCCGCTCTGGTGCTAGGCGGGGCGAATGGCTTCAGGGAGGCAGTGACCTGTCGGCATAGGCCTGGTCATCGCCGGGGATGTAGGATTGACAGCAGCGTGAGAGCAAATCGTGCGCAGCTCAGTCGGTGGTATTTCCTCGGCCCCGCCTGGAACAGCAGGCAAGGTACTCAGCGGCACAAAGCGCTTTGATGGAAGTCTCATGCCGGCTTGTGCGGGGCGCAGAACGGGTAGGACGTGTCCTCATCAGTTATTCCTCGAAACGCAGAAGGGCGACAGGGAGTAGTCACCACCTCGCGATCACTTCGGCCACCACCGCGTGATGCCCAGCCGGCATGGGCACATGAGGTGAGTGAGCATGGCCACGAGTTTGGCCGATGTTGCTGATCGATCAAATCGATCCGATGGTCAGATGTCGTCCTGACAGGACCGTAGTGCCATCCCCGGCTCCCCTTCATATTTACATGTAACGGGGCCGACTGTAGGACCAGCACGCACGCTCAGCAGCGTTGATCTGGATCAAAAGCGACGTGGCCATCGCCGCTTCGCGCGGGCGCAGCGGGGATGGACAGAACGCTGGTTGAGACGACTGCGACCCGGTTGTCGCCGGCGCAGTGGACAAGGGTACAGCCTGGCGGTCGGGCCTCGGAAATGAGTTGTGACAGCGAGTCGCGATGCACGGGCAGGCAGGCAACCAGCCGATGCTGACCGTCATGCAGGCAAAAAGGTGGCGGTGCCGCAGCCCAGATCAAGTCAGTGCGGCGATGCGCTTGGCGCATTCCTCGAAATAGACGATGGCATTCGCCTGCTCAATCTCCGGCAACAGCAGGCAGAACTCTCGCCAAACGAAGCGCGCGATCAGAGCTGGTCTGCGGCCCATGAATGGATCGCCAACAGCACGCGCCACCGACCGAGCGCTCGTATCACGGAACCCGCCTCGTGGCCGAGGAGGGGTGTCGTTGATGGTGATGGAAGTGGTCGATGTCGATCATACGCCACCGCCACGCACTGGCCGTGCAGCTGCAGATGCGGCAGCTGGCGCTGGTCTGTTCAGGACGAGGCAGCGGCGGTTGGCGCAGGGCCGTGAGGAAATCAGCGGGTGGCCAGCATGCCATGCCAGCGTACCGATCAGTTCGCAGGATGCGTAAACGTTCGCGAGGACGCGAGGCAGAGAGAACTCTTCGCGCGGGAGAAGGGGCTTGAGCAGGAAGTCGTTGGCACCGTCTTCAGGAAGCGAGGGATAGCGAGGCATCGGTGTTGCGGAATGGCCGCTCACTGCACCCTTGTCGCGCGAACGCAGGGTGCGAGGGAAGGCCAGTGAATTCCACGCCCTGCATGGCCCGGATTTCCTGGTCGACCACGGCCAGGCGGGATGGCAGGGGGCCTCATCGCCGCCAGCCATTCGGGCGCCATCGCGGTTCGAAGATTCATGGCACGTACCATGCGCAGCGCGCCGCCGAGTAGCCGCGCGCCGAGGGCGAATATCCACCCCAGAGCGGCAATGCGGCGGTTTGCGCTCCCGCGTTGCACCAGCCACACAGGTAGGCGAAGCTGGCCGGGGGTGGTTCTCAGTACGTAGTCGAGGATCTGCTGCGCAGCACGCGCTTTGCGAAGGTTTCGTCGTACACGATTGATGAAAACCACGGTCGGCAGGGTCGCGATTGAGGAGAATTAGACGACGCATCGCGGTCACCGTCGGCCAGCAGCAACCAGAAACGGTCAGCACCCGGAACCAGCGCCTTCGTCGATGGCAGACGGTCAGACTCGGCCAGGGTGGAAGCAACCACCACCGGCAGCTCCGGGGCGTTGTTCAATGGCTTCCCGCAGAATGCCGTGTGAACGCGCGCGAGTTCTCCAACAGACAGGATACGCTGCGGAAGGGGGTCGGCAGGTCGCCATCGGACACCGACCTGCGGGAGGCGGGCATGTGGCGGAGGCTCACGTGAGGACGGGGCGCTCGGGAGTGAAGCGGCGGCGGAGGAAAACTTAGCGGTGACGTGACACCCAGAACACAGCTATTGCTGCGGGGACTTGCGCGAAGTTTGACGGTTCAAGGCAGAAGGCAGGCGCACGGTTGCGCCGGCAGTGCACGCTGCCCCCGTAAGACAGCACCCGACCGGCGAGGCGTTCGGAAGGAGTGCGCGGTGGTCAGTGTGCACGGGAGATCACGGTCCAGGCAGTCCACGATCATCACGATGCCCTGTGGCCGCGCCAGGCGGCCGCAGGAGTGTGGCACGCAGAGCTGCCCGGATCCCGATAAGCAGCAGCGATACCGCCTCGCCAGGGGCTGCGGTAGTGGCCAACTGCAGGTCCACGCTCATCAGGCAGGGTGCCGGAAAGCGCAGCGCGCTGATGAGGTGGGTATCAGCCAGCATCGCGTACGCCGCCGCGGCCAGGGCAGAGCCGACAGTACCCAGGCCCACATGTTCCAGCGCGGAAGGGTCATAGACCTGGCTGGCCTGCGCGCGAAACTGCCGCCGAATGACACGGGCTGGAATGCCGCAGGCTGGCTGGCGATGGCATGGGTGGCCTTGGCTGTGCAACAGTCGGCGAGTTCGTCAGTGCACTGTCCATGATCCTCGAACAGCTGTTTGAGGCCGGTGGCACGTTCGCGCAACTCGCGTTCGCGGTTTGGTCCGCGCTGCGGGCCAGTGAAGGGCGGACGTTTCAACGGGATGCGGGCGCGGAGTGAACGCGTGGTGGTAGGTAATGCTGGAGACGCGAGCGAGCAGGGCAAGCTCATCACAGCCATGTCTGCTTGCGGTGAGGAACGTACCGGCGTCAAATGACGCCGGCGGCCGGTGCTCGGGGTTGCCGCCGTGCAGCTGGCAGATAGAAGGGGGATGGCGATGGGCCACGCTCCACGCCAGCGTGCATGAAGGGCAGGCGATGGCCGGCAGTGAGTGTTTGTTGCCAGCAGGAACCATGCAGGTGGGAGGCCGTGGGAGGCCGGGGGGGGTAGTTGCATGCAAAGGGCCCAGCGCCAGCATCAGAGCGACGGCCGCAGCGGGGGACCGACAGGGGGTTACACGTGTCCCAGGCTGTCGGGCGGCGCTGTGAAACAGCAGGGGCCAACTGGAAGCCAGCTTGATGTGAGGTGGCGACTGACAAAAAGATACGTGCAGGCGACTGTAAGCAGGGGTGTCCGTTGCCGGCTGTGCCAAAGCAGCGGCGGCAAGGGCCCGAGATGAGGACTGTGCTCTTCAGTACGTCGAAAGCAGACAGGGACAGCAGCAAGAGCCCGCTGGTGGTCTAAGGCGAGGCCCGGCCTCGATGCAGGTGGACCACCAGATCGCCCGTCGGCATCAGCAGCGACGAGTGAGCAGTTCCCCATGCCATACATACTGGTCGAAGTGGGAACACGCAGCTGTGCGAAGTAGGAATAGTCGACAGCAAGCATGTACGGGCCACAGAAGGTGGGCAAGGCCCACCAGCGCGGCACACGGGCCGGCGGGCAGGAAAACTGGTACAGCGAGAGCTGCGTCCGAGGCCAGTCAGGCGATGCATACACCGCCAGCCAGTACCAGGGCCGGAGGGATCGGAGGCTGACGCGCGGACGGAGCCGGTAAGACACTGCTCATTGCCGATTTCATGGACGCGGAAAACGGCTCATTTCCTCGGGCAGGACTTGACCGGCCGCAAAGTAACGACATGGGGCGCCTGCGCAACGGCATGGAGGACGGGCCGATGCGGGACCGCCAGCGCCCCGGCAGGGCCAGGTGGAACTGGGCACGGCGCGGAATGGGCCGTGCATGGAAGGGCGGTATGCTGGCGACACCTCGGGGTTCCCGTTGTCCGCGTGGGATGGTGGTATGGCCCTGCAGGGGTATTGCACATTCGATCCGACGTAGGCTTGCGTTGCTGGGCAAGGTCCAACCCTACAATGGAGATGCCTGTGAAAGCTCACCCAGATACCGACTGTCAACGCCCATCCCGACACCCGCACTTTGCTGTGGACAGCGGCGGGTGGCACTGGCCTGCTGTACCGGTGGCGGGAAGGGTGTGACGACTGTTCGACCGGGCTGGGTGGAAAGACAGCTGCCACCTTGATCTCAGCGAGGACCCGCATGGCAGGGTATGCATTCGAGCTGATGGCTCCGTGTAGATTACCAGGTCAATGATCTGGTCGGCGAGGTCAACACGAATCATCGCCACGCGTTGATGCCAAAGTTCTGGCACACCCTGCCGGCAGGAAAGCGTGAAGCCACGCGTGTCGCTGCCGTCCGCTCACTGCCTGACGAAGAATGTACCGCCGACAGCATCGTGTTCGCGGGAACGATTCTCGCTGGTGGGCGTCGGTGCCAGGCGGCGGACACTCCTGTGGCGGTCGAGGCGTCGCAGCAGGCGAGCAGTATCGGTCAACGCAGTTTCCCCGCAGCGGCGATAATTGCTGCTGCGGGGTGCTCGACAGGCAGGGTCTCAGTGGACTGGCCGGGAAGCCAGCAGGCTGCCCGCGCGGGTCGGTGATGGCATGCGCACGCGGCAGTGGGCGGTGCGTCCAGCATCAACGATCGAGATGCGGTTGTCACGGCATCGCCGCGCCCGGAATAGGCGTGGCACCGCGCTGGAAACCCGCCTCGATGGCCAGTCGGGGTGGGCGAGCCAGTGCCCGGTATCGGTCCGCAGGGCGATGTTGAGCACGATGCCGCAGGACACCCTGAAAAACCAAAAATGGCCGCAGTGGGGGGGGGGGGCCCCCCCCAATGATCTGCAGCTGCCCCTTTTCGATTTAAACAGCAGAGACACGGCCTCGGCCGTCATACGCGTAAGCGCCAGCTCAGGCCCAATGCATAAGCTGGCACGGGTCGCCGCCGAGCGTGGCTGAGCCAGTGCATGGGGTGGCAGTCATGCCTCGCGACAGAACACCGGCCTGCAGGGAGACATTAACGTACCGCACGCCTCCCAGCTCCGTCGGATTACACCCGGCTGTCAGTGCACGGATCTGATGCGAGCCTGCGAGAAAGTGCGCAGCAGATCGCTGTTGGGGGCGTTGTGCGCCGTCGGGCCTCGCTGCATGCACGGTGTTCTCCAGTGCCTGCTCGATGTCATCGGCGAGCGCCGCAAGTCCAGGGACGCTACGCGGCATTGCTCGTTCGCCAGGTGGCCGTGCGACGACATGTGAAGGGCAAGCGACAGCTGAGAGCCATCGGTGCGTGATTTGGTGATAGTGATGGGTGATGCGTGGTTCCCAGTGCGATCAGGCGCGGTGCTGGTGATAGCGAGACCCTGATGAGTTGAGGAAGTTGTCTGGTCGCAAGGAACCCGGCCGACCTCGTGCTTGGCATGTCTGGCTGCGGTGATGTTCATCAGCGGCACGCCGACCGACTAGCCCCCGCGCCAGCCTGCATGCAGGTGAGGGCGAGGACGGAGAACCAGCAGCAACTGCAGCGTCGCACGGGCGGATTGTCAATGGGTAACGATCAGGACCAGCAGGCGCACCCAGCGCACCAGCGAAAGCAGGGCCACGACCGTCGGCGCGGCGCCACGTACTCAGTCATATCGGCTGCGGCGGCGCAGCCACAACAGCGGCCAGTGGTGCGGTGGTAAGATGGCGATGTAAAATCGTGAGGACGTACAGCACGCGTTGCTGTAATAAGGCATGCTTGCGGCGCCGGCCAGAGCAGGTGGATGGAGCGAGCTGAGCGCGGTGCCTCGGGCGCCGAGACGGTGAGCGACAGAAGCCAGCCTTCGGTAGTGGAGGCCATCAGCTTCTGGGTGCAGGTGGACGAGGAGGGCCACGAAGCGGCATCAGGCAGGCGAGCCACCACCACCCAACCCGAGGACGTTAATCATCGATCACGGGGTAGCGCCATTGGGAGAAGTGGCGTATTCGCCAAGCACCAGTAGGGCCACATCCGCTTCGGTACAGCAGCAGCGACGCAATGCGGATACATGCCGGCAGGAAGAATGGTCGACCCGACAGGATGCCATGGAACACAGCAGGTGACCGCGTAACAGCGCCTTCCAGCGCAAGGACAGCCGTGGCGGATTGCGGAAAACTGAGTTCGACGCATTCTTCAACCAGTCAAACAAGCCTACCCTGCTCGAAAACGCTATCGCGGGGTCATGTCGATCTGTTGCGGTACTCCCTGCGCCGACATTATACGGTGTGCTGGGGGCGAACGCAATCCTGCAATTCAAACCAGCAGGCATAGGCAACACCGTGCCGGCCAGGGTGCGCGCCTGCATGCGTGGCCAGGCATGGCTGTGATGATGATCGCAATTTTCCTCTGAATGGGCGCCGTGCCCGTGCCGTGATGCTGGTCAGGGCGGTTCGCGGCTTAGTGCAGGATCATCCGGATCCGGTGGCGGGGGGGGCCAGCGGCACACGCACGTTGGGCCATGAAAAGGCCACCCAGTGGCATCGGTGACGCCAGTTACGATGGTCTGCCGGGCAGCGTGCGTAGGGCGCAACCACCGGGGGGCGGGGGGGGGCCACCAGCATGATGCCGCGCTGGCGGGAGTGCGGCGCGGAGGGCCACGCACACCAGGTGCCCGTCCTCGCTGCCAGCAGATCGACACCGACATCGACGATGGAGCGGTAGGCGGCAGCTGCAGGCGCCGCCCGCCTGAGATGGCACGGGTACGACCCCAGCCAACGGGTGCCGACGCGGTGGGTATCGGCCCATGCCTGGCCGCACGCCGCCGGCCTGCAGCGCTACGTACAAACAGACGCTACAGCGCGGCGGGAGATCACTGCTGGCCGGGGGCACGGAAACAGCCGCGAGTGCAATCGGGCGTATGTGGCGCGGCTGTCAGCCACCCATGGTGGCCCTGCGAGTGCAGCCAAACCCACCAGTTGTTCAACGACAGGTCCATGCCATCAACCCAGCCAGGCCAGCAGGCGGGCGCGGCGCGCGCTCGCGCAGGTCAATCTCGACTGGCATGTGCGAGCGCCGGCCCGCTTCAGGGCTGTCCTCCATCTTCCTCGCGCAAGCGGTGCTGCTGCTGAAGTGGGTGATGAGGCGCCAGCAGCAGCAGCGCGATGCTGGCGATGGCAATGGCCGGCTGGGTGGCGAAGGTGGTGGCATAGAACGATCGGGCTGGTCAGGGGGCCTCAGTCCGACGATCAGGTTCAGGGCGGCCACGCCGATGGCTGGCGCCGCGCCAGCCAGAAGGCAGGTCAGGGCAATGGCGGGGATGGGAAGGCTCAGAAGCAGCTGCAGCGGAACCGCGGCGGCGACCGCCTGCCGGTACC
Organism: Eueides isabella; assembly: GCA_019049475.1. Taxonomy (NCBI): domain Eukaryota; kingdom Metazoa; phylum Arthropoda; class Insecta; order Lepidoptera; family Nymphalidae; genus Eueides; species Eueides isabella. The sequence continues at coordinate 14,145 of JAEIOK010000086.1, read as the reverse complement.
GGCGTTGCCTCCAGGCGATCAGCAGCATCGCCGCAGCGCTGCAGCAGGTCATCGCCAGCGAGTCCGCGTCACGATTCCTCGCTGGCGCGTATCCACAGCAGCGCACAGCGGCGCCAGGATCAGGATGACGATGGAAGTCACCAACGAGTAGCGCAGCAGGTGGTCCGGAACACGAGGTATCCCGTACGGGTGACCCCAGCAGCAGGTAGGAGACCCCAGGTTGAGCAGGCTGACGACAGCAGCGGCAAAAACGGCAAGGGAGATCATGCCGGCGATGGTGCGTGAGTGCCAGCAGCCTATGCGGTGGCAGGCGTACGATCACGAATCACCGCCGGCATAGCCCACGCCGAGGAGGTGATGACCCAGTCCAGCCCGTAATTGTCGATCAGTGCGGATGCGCGGGGGGAGCAGGTTTTAGGACGTATCACGAGCAGCAGGCAGGCACAACGCGGCGGGCACAGCAGCAGGGCGGCTTACGCGCACCCGGCCGGCAGTTAGAAATGGTCCAGAGACAGCTGGCGCGCGTGGCACAAGGGGGCAGGCGACGGCATAGAGCATGGCAACGGCCCGGCCTTCCGGGATGATCTGACCTACCAGCCAGACCTTCCTTCCACCACTGAATCCCGCTGCTTCTTTGCTTCTCCCTTTATTTGTTCCGTCACTCCCTGGATACTGGAGTAGATGTATGTTCCCCCTATTAACATAGAAAGCGCGGAGCGTTGGGAGTGCGGTGTGGATGCAGGCGGGCCGAGCAGTACCACAGGGCATCGCCTGCAGCTTGTTACAGGGACATCGCTGCACAAGCGCGGCGTGGGCAGCAGCCGGCCAACGGGGGACCGGCGCGTGGCGGGGGGGGCAGGCGCTGGAAACACTACAGGCGCGTGTTCTGGCCGGCACATGGCCGCAGAGATCATTCGCGGCCAGCCGCGCAGCGGCCACCCCGTGGCCGGAAAAACAACTGAGCGAAATACAGGTGCCCTGCAGCCGGGCCCAGTGCGGGGCGCGGTTTTGCGGGTGATATCCCACGTAGCCGCCCAGACCTGTTCCACGCCACATCGGCCAGCGGCGGGAACACCTGGTTGATCCGCCGCCTGCATCACCACGCGCAGCAACGGCGGCGGCAGTGCCGAAAGCGGCGCGGCGCCAAACCGCAGCCGTGGTCGTCTGGATGAGGGCGGAAATGTCAAGCGCCACGCAGTGGCGCCACCGCCATGTCGTTTGGCGGATCACTGCCGTGCCAGCTCCGGCGACCAGGGGGCTGCTGGAACCGATATAGGTGCCGACCGGCATGATGCGGAGCTCCAGTTACGGAAGAAGAGGCCTGCAGACAGGAAGGGCGTTTGCCGGTCACAACGGTGCGTGGCACGAACGCTTGCACTGCGCGGTTATGCAGGGCGGCTGCGCACGTGTTGCACCCGCGTGACCGGGAATGCTCGTGGATGACACGCCAGCCGCGCGGGCGGCACGGCCAGGACAGCGTGCGTAGGCCAGGGGGTGCAGTGTGCGCTGCGAGGGTCGAAACATCGAAGCAACAGGTAGCGTGGACTGTCCAACTGCCGTGAGCAGGTTCATCGCGCTCCACCACTGCATGGGTAGCCGTAATGCCGTGGCAGGTGCTCGCAGTTGGCGCGAGAGGCCGGCATCGTGGGCGCTCGCGGATCGCCACGTGGCATGGGCCTAACAAATTGGCAGTTCGATGCCGTACCGTGGTGATGATGCGCTGGCGCATCGATGCCGGGCCTCGCGCGACCAGTCGACAACAGGTGGAGGGCGTCGTCGCGGCCGAGCTGGCGTTTCCAGATCGTCCACCTCGCAAGCCATAGCCACCAGCGCCTGGCAGCCATGCGTCACGATGCCCCCCAGCCGGATGAGCCGGGCCCTCCTCAAGCAGCACTAACGAGGTTTAGCCAGCAGGGCAGCTGCCACAGCGCGGCCCGGTAAGGCGTTATAGCCGGCGGACAGCACCGCCAGTCGGCCTGGATATCGCCGCGCAAACGCGCGCACCGCGACACCGGCTCGGGCAGGCTGTCGGCGACCAGTGGGCGGGAAATCGTACTCACCGCAGGCATCGAGGGCCGGGAAGAAGGGGCAGGGCGGGGGAGGGCGGTCGTGTTCACCGGCATAGTCTGGCGATGCACGACCACGCAGGGGGTGTGACGGCGACGACTTGCCGCCGGCGCGCGGGGCGGATACTTTGGTTCCCACGCAAGGAGTGTTCCCTGCGCCGGCTGCACTGGGGGGGCTGCCAACGAAAAGCACCGTGCTCGGCCATCACCGTTTCGCGGTGGTTCGGCGGAAAAGTAAGTGCGGGAGTGGTCGACGCGGCCAGGGGTGTAACCCCCGCTGGTGCTTGCCCAGATGCAGGCGCCGGCGAGTGTGGTGCCAGGCGAACACGATTGTGCAGGGGAGGTAGGCTAGGCTGCTCTGACTGGTGCGGTCAGCAAATTCGAGCGCCAGCACTATGAAGGGGGGGCGCAGGGCTGGCCCGGCAACCTGGCCAGACCCGTGCGCGCGATGGCACGCCTTCGCCCGGCTGCACGCGTGCGCTGGCGCTGGAATGCGGTGCTTGGCGATCTGCCGCGGCTCCAGGAATTGAATGTCGCCCTGGGGCGCAGCCTGCACCACGGTGCAGCCGGTGCTGGCCTGGCCCCGACAATCGCGAGACCCAAGCAGCGGTGGAGGTGAAGTACGGGCGGCGCATGCGGTCACCCTGGCACACGAATGGCGGCTAGCGAAGAGTGGAAAGGCAGCGCGCAAGGCTCAGGTCAATCCGTGCAAGGGCAGGTATCGCGCGGCTGGCCGGGGGAATGCAGGGGAGGCGTGGGCCCGATGATTGATGGTGGAAGCGGACACGCAGCAGCGGCAATGCTTCGTGCTCGGAGTACAGTGGCACCGAGTGGGAGTCGTCAGCAGGCGCCGTTCTATCAAGCTATTTCCGGCTTTCGGCCAAGCTTTGACAGCTTAGTACCAACAGAACCGAGGGATTCCGAGAGTTCCCGACCTCGCCCGCGCAAAAGCGGCCCAAGCCCCCGCACCGAAGGGAAAAACGGAAGCCTGATGCGCTGCTGAAGGAGCGGCGCACATCACCGAGGTCGAAAGCCTAGTGCCGGACACACCGGCAAACGCGCGCTGGCAAGATCATGGACGCCGAAAGTTCTCGCACGGACTCCGGCACGCGCCTGACCGAGGGGATCTTCGCCACCACAGCGTCACACGGTGGTTCCCGATGATTACTCGATCTCGAACTCGCCGTCGGATGAACCTGATGCTGCGGCCCGACCCGGAACCGTAAGCATGGTGCCGTGGGCGGCTGCCGCCCACCGCGCAGGTCATCATGCCTTGCTATACAAGACCGGCGAACCGCACGAGCTGGCACCGCGCCACGTGACTGCGGCCAGTGTTGATGGCCGCCTATGGCCGAAATGGGCCTTGCGCCGGTGGGGGTCGCACGAGGACTGAAAGTCATTCTGGTGCAGAAGAACACCCCGACCGGATTTCCGCGGCTGCCCCGCCGGACGGTCGTCCGGGCGCCGGGGGAAACGGCGCAGGCAGTCGTATTCGATCGATTGCGAGAAACAGGTTCGATTCCCAGCTCGATCTGATGTCGACTACGCCGAGCAGATGAAACTGGACGTGGACACGCTGAGCCACGATCCGGCGCGGCGCAGCTGGAGTCACCTTCAACCACGCGATGCGGATGGACATGGACGACAGGTGTTCTGTTCAAGCGCACCATGCGCGAAGCGGCGATGCGCCACGGGTATTAGCCACCTTCTGGCAAAACCCATGGAGAACAGCAGGCGCATGAGCCATCGCAAATCCAACAGAGCCTGGGCGGGTGATGCGACGGCTCGAGCAACGTGTTTCACGCGAGACCCATGGCGAGGGCGAGTTCAGACCGGTGTTCGGCCCACTATCTTGGGGCCGCAGAAGTACGGGCCGAAGGACGTGGCCTCTTTGCGCCGACGTCAATTTTCGTACCCCCCCGCGCCTCGGTGTCCGGCGAGGTGTCGCCGAGCAACGTGCACTGGGGGTATGACAACCGTACCTGCGGCCTGCGCGTGCCGCTGGACACGAGGAGACCATGCGGGTGAGGTGGAAAGCCGCTTCGCCGGCTCGACGCCACCCCCCATAACTTGTGGGGGGCGGGCTGCGACCCTGGCTGCGGACTGCGCGGCATCCGCGCACGGCGGCCCCGGATGCACGGTGACGGCATGGCCAAGGAGCTGGGCTACAACTGCGCGTTCGCTGGGCGAGGCGCTGGACGGGCGGGAAACAGTGCGCCGAACTGCAGGCACTGCTGGGCGGCGTTCTGCCGGGCTAATATTTCGGTCAAGCGAAGGAATACGAGAACTTCTTCCGCGTCATCAGCTCCGTGGGAGCGCGAGTCTGATTGTTGGAACGAGTGGAGGACCGCAATTGATGCTTGAGCGCGGGGGGTAGGCTGGCACCCGTCGCCGGCCCAAGGGCCTCCCCTTCAGCGATTCTGAGCACCGATGAAGCTGCGTATCTCACGCTCGGCTGGCCTCCGCCTTGAATTGCGCATGTGGCGGTGCAACGAGTGGCGCGCAGGACAGCAGGTACGGAACGTCTCACAACTACATCGATACATCGCGAGACACCCATCCGACCCCTTCGAGAAGGGAGCGGGAATCAAGGTGACTTACGAGGTGTTCGACAGCGATGAGATGGTCGAGGCACCAAGCTGATGGCGGCAAAACAGCGGCTACGAGTGGTGGTGCCGACGTGAACTTCTTCGGCCGCCAGATCAGGCCGGCGTGTTTTCATGCGTGGACAAGAGCAAGATCCCGAACTGCCAACCTGGGACCCGTCGGTGTGAAGCGCATCGCAAACACGGACCACTGAAACAAGTACGGAGTGACGTAATGATCGGCACCACCGGCATCGGCACAACGTGGACAGCTGAAGGAGCGTTTCGGCGGGCAGCGCGACATCGCAACACTGGGACTGATCTTCAAGCCGGAAAAACATCGACGAGGATGGAAGGTACTCGGCGTGACCATCGGACACGCCGGGGACATGATTGTCCCCTGCATTACCTAGGCCTGGATCCGCACAGCGGCGACCCGGCGAGCGCAGAAGGCGCCGATGCTGAAGTCGATCCCGTCAGACGCTGCAGGCACCAACTTCCACCCTCGCAGTGTCTTTTTGGGGGTTTCGTGGCCAACGGCGGCACCTGCATGGTGGGGGGCGGTCGGGTGACCATACACAGGACCGCGGACCGGCCCCGAGGAAGCCCGCAACGGCTCCACGTGGCCTACTCGATCACGAAGGAAGGGCGCGCCGCATTGGTTCGAATGCTGGCCATTCCGAAGGACCGCCAAGCACCGGAAGCGGCGTACAAGTCATTAAATATCTGCTGGGAGCCGAGGTCGCCGCGGCCAACCAAAACTTCATCCACTACGCCAAACCGGTCCCGAACGCGACCCGCTGTGGACCGAGGGATCAGCACCGAGCCGACCATATACCCGACGGAAGACGTGGCCGAGAAGGTTACATACTCGATAAAAACCCCGGAAACGACAAGCTCTACACCCGCCTGTGGACGAAGTGAAGACGGCAGTAAGCGCAGCCAGTCCCCCGTTGGTAGCGCCGGGGCATGCCCGGCGAACGGTCCCCGCAACAGATCAGCCCGCCACACTGCGCACAGCGCAAGGGCCGCAGGATGTACGGCAGCAGGTCGCGGGCATCGCGGCAACCGTTGACAGGAAGGACGAGCTTCATCCGCTGCAAGGTGGCATGACGATGAAGAACAGGCCCGGCCGGCAGGCGATTTAAGCAGAACTCGCAATCGGGTTAGCCGTGCCACAAGAACCCGATACCGCCAGCCACGGCCATTCGGCGACGAAGCCGTTGGACAGCCCCAGTGACGGATGCACCGGCCACTGAAGGTCAGCGGCAACGCGGAGAAGCAGGCAAGAATCCCAGTCCAGTTATCACCTCATAGGGGCTGTACCGCGATCCTCGGTGCGCGGGTCTGCCCGCGTGCGTAAGTAGCGCGGCCAGCTGAATCAAGATGGCGAATAAGCTCGCGTGGCCTCGATCCCCCCCCCCCCGCCCCTGCCCGCAGCTGCGGCGCAACCCGGAGAAGAGTGCCTCGCCGTTGAGGACAACTGCTGCAGCCGGAAAGAGGGTTGATGCGTCGCGGTGCAGGGCTCAGCAGGCTGATCGAACTGCCCCGGCACGCCGTGGCCCTTGCGGAGATTCAATGGACTTTATGCGGTCCCTGGCCTTGCGCGGGCTCGGGGCTCGCCGGCCAGGACGCCGGCCGATTGACTCAAATGCTGCGTGGAGTACGCCCGGCCATGTCCACCAGATCAGGAATCTGCTGCCGAGCAGGCGACGGGTGTGGATGGGACGGTCGGCCATGGGGGGGGGGACCAGTGACCGTTCGCCCGCTGCACCGAAGGTCCTGGGCGATCTGGACGCCCGGACTGCCCCCCGCGATGACCACACAGCACCGTCGGCAAGCTGCGCGCATTGCGATATTCGCTCGAAGTGCAGCCGGCAAGCGCCGCGCCGGGGAACGAACGGCAACCCTGGGCATGGGCGCGGGCGCGCATATTCCCAGTGGCGACGACCACGCAACGCGCGTGGATGGGGCCGCCGTCGTCGGTGTGGCATAGCCCCGCCGGCGAGCGACGAGGACGTGCAGCCCTCCTTTGATGGCAATGAACGGTAATCCGCGGAGCAGCAAAAGCAGGTCGATGACCCTCCGGTGCGGTCATGAAACCGTGCGGTCGTCGCCTGCATAGGCGTGGCAATGTGCAGCAGCCATCGTAATGTTGCCGTATTGCCTGGAAGGAGTCCCAGCGCGCTCGCCAGCTGGAGCCACGTGCGCCGATTTTCAAGAACCTGGCGGCGCGACGCCGGCTCATGGAGACCGCGCAAATGGACAGTCCGGCCTGGCCGTCAAGATAATGACGACCTACAGGGTGGACGCGGAAGACGAGAGCAGAAAAACGGACGGCGGGGGCGGGCATGGACAGGGCCAGGGTATCCTTCGGCAGGTTCCCCCGATTCCGCCAGAGGCTCTTTCGATCAATGATGCCGCTTGAAAATGTGCAGATGTCGTCGGCAAGCAACGGCAGCGGGGCTCCGGATCACGTACGGATCCATCGATCCATCCAGTAGGCCAACTGCGACAAGTGCCGCAGGTCGATGCGGCCCTGAGGAAGTCGAAACACACTTTCACTTCGCTGTCCGCATGGTCTGCCAAACCCTACGTCCCGTTGGCAACGACCACCGCCAAGACGAAGCCGATGACGACAAGCCCAGCGACACCGGACGCCGACAGAGGCGAAGACTCCTCGAGCAACGGGACAGCCCTCACCGCTGAAGAACCACAAGGTCGTTGGACCTGGCCTCTCGGTCGTCTTGGACATCGCACTGGGCGCTGGTTCGGTCTACCACCTGTGGTCGGACGCTACCTGCAGGACACCAACAAAGAATACTGCATGCCGAGCCGTGGATGTGCCCGCGGCATCAACGGTTATGTCACCGAAGTGGCTGGTGCAGGGACAACCAGGGGGTGATAGGCAGGCGAACCGCTGTGCGATCGACACCGAGCACACTAGCGCGCGACGCTGGATCAGGCCGAAGCGGTGAAGTCGCCGTGCGAGAGGCCGACATCGCCCGCGCCGCCGAAGGTGGGAAGGGCAGAGTCCAGAATGCGGCAGCGCGCACAGACTCACCGCTCACCGAATCGCTGCGCCTCGGCAGGCCGAACTGGAACGCTTAACGACCGATGGCGGCCACCAGGTGGACATACCCACGAAAACACGGTGAGAGACTGCGCCATGATGTCTCGCACGGAGCAGGCCCCAGTACGACGCGGCCAAGGCGAGATCCAGGCGCGCAGAGCCAGATCGACGCCAGACGGCGCCCAGCTGGAACAGGGGCGCAAGGCTCGGCCTGAAGCAGGCCGGCGATGCCGCGCGGCCGCGTCGCTGCGAGGACACCGAGCTGCGAGCGGCATCGATGGCCGCGTCGCGAAACAAGACGTGCATGGTGGGCCAGTTGTCGCTTGCCGGCAACCGCACCATTACCGCTGTACCGGTCGAATCGCTGTACTGAGCGCCAACTTAAGGGCAACCCAGGTGGGCTCTTGATGCGCGCGGGCAAACGGCCAGAGATCAAGGTCGATGCGCTGCGGGCAAACACCCTGACGGCACGGTGGAGAGCATTTCGACGGGCACCGGGCTCGCAGTTCGCGCTGCTGCAACCGCAGAACCGCCACGGGCAACTTCCAAAGGTCGTGCAGCGAGTGACGGTGCGCATCCGGGGGAACGCCGGTGCCGAGGCACGCAAGGTGCTGGTGAAGGTATGTCGGTGGACGTGGAACGTGGACACCCGCCCATGCGAAAGAAGATGGCGTGACCGACAAGGAAGAGGAAGAGGCCACGCCAAGCCGTGAAAGCGACCCCCCCGAAGCGCCCGCTGCCGACGGCAAGGCCGATGACGGTGCAGGCTGGCCGTTGCGGCGCACCATCGGCTGTTCATGGCACAGTGGGACATCTCCATCGTCACGAGCATGCCACCATCCAGGGTGAGGTCGGCGCAGAGGGCACCGAGGGGCACCTGGAGCTAACTGCCTTCCTGGTCTCGGAAAAATCGTGATGATGATCGCTGACCGGCGGTCGTTCGCACCCTGGGAATGCGGACCTCCTGCGGATACTGCCGCCACGCTGTTCACTGCGTTCTCGGTGATGTGCGGCCTGGCCGATTCGCTGCCGATGATGATCGCCGGGCGGGTAGGGCAGGGCTTTGCCGGCGGTGCGCTGATTCCCACCGCGCTGACCATTGTCGGCACGCGGCTGCCGCCCAGGCAGCAGCCGCTGGGCACGGCATTGTTCGGCATGACCGTCATCCTCGGCCCGGTGATCGGCCCGCTGCTGGGCGGCTGGCTGACCGAGAACGTCAGCTGGCACTACGCCTTCTTCATCAACGTGCCCATCTGTGCCGGCCTGGTGGCCCTGCTGCTGCTGGGCCTGCCGCATGAGAAATCGAACTGGGGCGGGCTGCTGCGCGCCGACTGGCTGGGCATCCTCGGCATGACCGCCGGCCTGTCCGCGCTCACCGTGGTGCTGGAAGACGGCCAGCGCGAGCGCTGGTTCGAATCGACCATGATCGTGGTGCTCAGCATCGTCTCGCTGCTGGGCTTCGCCCTGCTGGCGCTCTCGCAGTTCACCAGCAAGGCGCCGGTCATCCGCCTCAACATCCTGTTCCAGCGCAGTTTCGGCGCAGTGTTCGTGATGGTGATGGCGGTGGGCATGATCCTGTTCGGGGTCATGTACATGATCCCGCAGTTCCTGGCGGTCATCGCCGGCTACAACACCGAGCAGGCCGGCTACGTGCTGCTGCTGGCCGGCCTGCCCACCATCCTGCTGATGCCGTTGATGCCGAAGATGCTGGAAACGGTGGACGTCCGCATCATGGTGTTCGGCGGCATGCTGTGTTTTGCCGCGGCCTGCTTCGTAAACCTGGGGCTGACCCCGGACAGCATCGGCCCGCACTTCGTCATCGGCCAGCTGCTGCAGGGCTGCGGCCTGGCACTGGCGATGATGGCGCTGAACCAGGCCGCGATCACCTCGGTGCCACGCGAGTACACCAGCGACGCCTCGGGCCTGTTCAACGCGGCGCGCAACCTGGGCGGGTCGATCGGGCTGGCCATCATCTCCACGTTCCAGGAACGCCGCGCCACCCTGCATATCGATGCGATCGGCAGCAGCGTCACCGCCAATTCAACCATCGCCCAGGACGCGCTGCATGCGTATGGCCAGCAGCTGGGCGATGCAACCCAGGCCATGGCCGTGCTGGCGCAGACCGTGCAGATGCAGGCGATGGTGATGGCCTACAACGACCTGTTCTGGATCTTCGGCCTGATCGTGGTGGCGACGCTGCCGCTGGTGTTCCTGCTCAAGCCCCTGCCCAAGGGCGTTCCATTGGCGATGCACTGATGACCTCAACCACCTTGCCCGTTTCCTTGCCCCGGCCTCTCCGCCTGCACCGATTGTGGCCGGCGATGCTGCCGATGCTGCTGGCCGGTTGCATGCTGGGGCCGGATTACGTGAAGCCGGAGGTGGCCACGGGCGCCACCGCGCAGGCCCGGCTGCCGCGCGCGGCGCAGGCGGATGTGCAGCCGGCCACGCCACCCAGCCAGTGGTGGCGCGCGCTCAATGATCCGCTGCTGGACCAGCTGGTGGACGAGGCCCTGCGCAACAGCCCCAACCTGCGTGCGGCCCAGGCCAAGCTGCTGGCATCGCGCGCGCTGCAGCGCCAGCGCCGCGCCGAGCAGCTGCCCAGCGTGGGCGCAGCGGCCGGCTACGCCAACATCAAGGCGCCGGATTCACTGGAAAACAGCGTGCGCGGCCTGGGCGAGAACATCGCTGGCGTCGCCGAGGCCAACGGCCGCCCGCAGGAGGCGGCGCAGCTGCGTCAGCAGTTCGCCGATATCGACCTGGATACCGAGCTGTACGTGGCGGGATTCGATGCCAGCTGGGAACTGGACCTGTTCGGCCGCCGTCGCCGCGCGGCAGAGCAGGCCGCCGCCGAAGCCGAGGCCAATGCCGCAGCGCTGGCTGATGCGCAGGTGCAGCTGGCCGCCGAGCTGGCGCAGGTCTACCTGGGTTACCGCAGCAGCCGCGAGCGCATTGCTCTGGCCGAAGACAACCTGCGTGCCGCCGATGACAGCCTGCAGCTCACCCGCCAGCGCCGCCAGCGCGGTGCCGATTCGGACCTGCAGGTCGAACGCGCGCAGGCCCAGCTGCAACAACAGCAGGCCGCGCTGCCCCCGCTGCAGGCACAGGCCGACGAGGCCCGCGATATCCTGGCCCTGATGGTGGGCCGCGAGCCGGGCGCGCTGGATGCGCGGCTGGCCGCAGGCCAGCCATTGCCGCAGCTGCCGGCCCGTGTACCGGTGGATGATGCAGGCGCGCTGATCCAGCGCCGCCCGGATGTGCGCAAGGCCGAGCGCGAGCTGGCGGCCTCCTCGGCGCAGATCGGCCAAGCGATCTCGGCCTATTTCCCGCAGGTCACCCTGCTCGGCAGCATCGGTGCCGGGGCTACGTCGGTGTCCGACCTAGGGCCGGATTCGGCGGCGACGATCGTTGCCCCGTTCCTGCGCTGGTCGCTGTTTGATTTCGGGGTAAACAAGGCGCGCGTGGCGCAGGCCCGTGCCGGCAACGAGGCGCGGTTGGCGGCTTACGAAGGCACGGTGCTGGCGGCGCTGCAGGATGCCAACACGGCGCTGGCGCGGTTTGGCGCCGCCCGCCAGCAGCTGCAGGCCAGTGTCCGCGCCGAGGCCTCGGCGGACCGCTCGCTGGCCCTGATGCAGCAGCGCCGGCAGGCCGGAGCGACCTCGCAGATCGACCTGCTGGATGTGCAGCGCCAGCGCCTGCAGGCACAGGACGCCGCCGCCCAGGCGCGCCTGCAGCTGCTGGTGCGCTACGTGGCCCTGCAGAAGAGCCTGGGCCTGGGCTGGCAGGACGCCCCGCCGGTGGCCGCCCGGTGATGCGTTCCGCCGGGCATGGCCCGGCGCTACCAGGATCGCGTGCCCGGTAGCGCCGGGCCACGCCCGGCGAGCGCAGCGGCCAGGCGTCCTGGTAGCGCCGGGCCACGCCCGGCGAGCGCAGCGGCCAGACGTCCTGGTAGCGCCGGGCCACGCCCGGCGGACCCGCCACCGCTCGCCACAGCCTGTCATACCGTCATCGCCCCCCGGCCGGTAGAATGGCCGCCGCTGTCCACCGCCCGCTCCCGGAGCCCCCATGCCCGTTGAAGCCCAGCCGGAAGCCGCTGTCGTCGATGCGAACGGTGCGCCCGGCTACCTCTCCATTCGTGACCTGCGCAAGGAGTTCGACGGCTTCGTTGCCGTCGACGACGTCAACCTGGACGTGCGCAAGGGCGAAATCTTTGCGCTGCTCGGTGGCTCGGGCAGCGGCAAATCGACCCTGCTGCGCTGCCTGGGCGGCTTCGAGACGCCCACCAAGGGCAGCATCACCCTCGATGGCCAGCGTCTGGACGCGCTGCCGCCGTACCAGCGGCCGGTCAACATGATGTTCCAGTCCTATGCGCTGTTCCCGCACATGACGGTCGAGCAGAACATCGCCTTTGGCCTGAAGCAGGACGGCCTGGCCAAGGACGCGATCAGCAGGCGCGTGGGCGAGATGCTGGACCTGGTGCAGATGGCGCACCTCGGCAAGCGCAAGCCGCACCAGCTGTCCGGTGGCCAGCAGCAGCGCGTGGCGCTGGCGCGGTCGCTGGCCAAGGGGCCCAAGCTGCTGCTGCTGGACGAACCGATGGGCGCGCTGGACAAGAAGCTGCGCTCGCAGATGCAGCTCGAACTGGTCAGCATCATCGAATCGTCGGGCGTGACCTGCGTGATGGTCACCCACGACCAGGAAGAAGCCATGACCATGGCGACCCGCATCGCGGTGATGGATGCCGGCTGGATCCAGCAGGTCGGCAAGCCCGACGAGGTCTACGAGCAGCCGGCCAACCGCTTCGTCGCCGGCTTCATCGGTTCGGTCAATCTGTTCGAGGGCGTCATCGACGAGGATCTGCCCGAGTATGTGACCGTGCGTTCGCCACTGTTCCCGGCGCCGGTCTACATCGCCCACGGCATCACCTGCTACGAAGGGCAGCCGGTCGCGTTCGCGCTGCGCCCGGAAAAAGTGATGATCGGCAAGGACGAACCGGAAGGGCATACCAACAAGGCGCAGGGCGTGATCGAGGACATCGCCTATTTCGGCAGCCATTCGGTCTACCACGTGCGCCTGCCCAGCGGCGCCAAGGTGCTGGCCAATTTCGCCAATTCGCAGCGCTGGGCCAGCGATGGCCTGACCTGGGGTGACGAGGTGTGGGTGCACTGGCGCGACAACGACGGCGTGGTGCTGACCTCATGAGCGCTTCAGGCCTGAAGCGCTGGCTGCCGGGCGCGCGCGCCACGGTCATCGGCATCCCCTACCTGTGGCTGCTGCTGTTCTTCGCGGTGCCGTTCCTGATCGTGCTGATGATCAGCTTCTCGCACAGCCGGGTCGGCTCGCCGCCGTACACCTGGCTGCTGCAGTACGTGGATGGCGCGTTCTCGCTCAAGCTCAACCTCGAGAATTACCTGGCGCTGTTCCGCGATTCGATCTACGCCCAGGCCTTCCTGAGCTCGATCAAGATCGCGGCCATCTCCACCTTCCTCACCCTGCTGATCGGCTACCCGATGGCCTATGCCATCGCGCGCATGTCGCCGGCTGCGCGCAACGTGGCGATGATGCTGGTGGTGCTGCCCTCGTGGACCTCGTTCCTGATCCGCGTGTATGCGTGGAAGGCGATCCTGGACCGCAACGGCCTGCTCGACCAGTTCCTGCAGTTCACCGGCCTGCAATCGCTGATGACCAGCATGGGCCTGCCCAAGCTGCAGCTGATCGACACACCGACTGCGGCCTACATCGGCATCGTCTACTGCTACCTGCCGTTCATGGTGCTGCCGCTGTACGCCAAACCTGGTCAAGCATGACAACCGCCTGCTGGAAGCGGCCTACGACCTCGGCGCCAAGCCGTGGCAGGCCTTCCTGCGCATCACCCTGCCGTTGTCCAAGGCCGGCATCATCGCCGGCTGCATGCTGGTGATGATTCCGGCGGTGGGCGAATTCGTGATCCCGGAAATGCTCGGTGGTTCGGAAACGCTGATGGTCGGCCGCCAGTTGTGGAACGAGTTCTTCAACAACCGCAACTGGCCCGGTGCCTCGGCGATGGCCGTGGCGATGATCCTGCTGCTGCTGGTCCCCATCCTGTGGTTCAACCGTTCCCAGCAGCGCCTGCTGGAAGGGAAGCAGGCATGAACCTGCGCGGCGCAAAGGGCTGGGGCTGGGCGTGCTGCTGCTTGGCTTCGCCTTCCTGTACCTGCCCATCCTGCTGTTGATGTTCTACTCGTTCAACAGCTCGCGGCTGGCGATGGTCTGGGCCGGGTTCTCCACCCGCGCCTACAGCGACCTGTTCGCCGACCGCGCGCTGATGGATGCGATGTGGACCAGCCTGGTGGTGGCGTTCTGGACCGCCTGCACCTCCACCGTGCTGGGTACGCTGGCGGCGATGGTGATGACCCGCTTCCGCCGTTTCCGCGCAAGCAGGTGT
>JAEIOK010000085.1:0-31314 GCA_019049475.1 Eueides isabella | reverse complement strand
TTTTAAGTACTGCCGTTAGTGTTTTCCTCTATTGTAATCTTATAATTAATAATAATTTTTACTACATATTCAACCATGGAGGCTATCAAGGAGTCCATCGCTGCTATGTCTGACATGTTTAATGCTAGGATGAGTGAATTCCAGCAAGACTTAAACAAAACTTCCTCACCAATCACAGTAACAACAATTAGTACAGATTTTAATTCATTAAAAAAATATTCACACTGCATTAAGTTCGTTACAAAAGCAAGTTGAACTTCTGGCACTGGAGGTCGACCGAATGGAAATGTCTAGAAGACGTAACAATCCTTCTGTTTCATGGTGTACGAGAGAATAAGTTGGAAGATGTTGTGAAGTGATAACCAATCTTGTGACAGATGACCTTGACCTTACAAACTTTTCGGGCTCATGTATCAGGTCAGTTTATCGGCTTGGCCGTTTGCATGAGGGAGGCCGCGGCCAATAGTCGTAAAATTTATAACACCGCAGTGCGTCACAATATCTGGGGTTTCCAAATCCAAATTAAAAGGTTCAGGTATTACAATATCTGAATTTCTGACAAAAAACCGTCATGATGTATTCATGGTCGCCAGACACCGCTTTGGTGTGAGAAAATGTTGGACGCGGGACGGCTTCATCAACATAATCGCTCCAAACGGCTCGCGTCATCGTGGAGTGGTATGTCAGATCTTCAGGTTGTACCTTTCACCCCAGCTAATTCACCACCAGTGGTGCATAAGACTGTACCTGCTCCCACGGGCTCCGAAAAAGACAACAAAGTAATTGTTCAGAGGTGCAAGCGCATAACCAAAAAATAGCCTGCTTGATTTTTGATTTTTCTTTATTTCTTTTTATTTTTTTTTATTTCTTTGTTTTTGTATAATATTTAACGTTGATTTTCTACATATACGAGTACTTATACATATTTTTCTGTTTACAATTAGTATATTCTAGTTAAACATTCATTTAATTTTTACTTTGTTTATTATTTACTTATTACATAGCAATCTGTCAAATTAAATGTTATAGTGGCCAACATTTATGAGGCGTTTCACACAGATTATTAACTTTTAGATCTGATTGCATTAGATGGTAGCCTTTGTTTGCTCTGACCTATTCATTAACTATAGATAAATTCTACAGGTACATATATATATATTTTTTTTTAGTTCTTATTTATCTTTTTATTGTTATTTTGATTTTTTTTTATGTTTTTTATTTATATGTAAAATAAGGAATATCAGTACATTTGTTTGTAAGTTTTGTTTGTTATTATTAATAAGTTTTTTTTTTTTGTCTTAACTTTTTACCTCGCTTGTACTTGTGTTATTCTATATTATTATATTATTATAGTTTTTTGTCCGATTTTATACATTAATTTAATAGTTTTTTGCTTACTTTTTAATTATTATATTTTTTTCCTAAGTGTACATATGTGTAAACTTTCCTTGCAACTGGCGGTACTTAACTATTTGTTTAGTTTTATAATAATTATTTGGTTTAGTTTCTTGTTTATATATTTATATTTATTTATTATTTATTTTATTTTTCTATATCTTATTTTATAAGTATATTATTATTTTGTATATTATATATTATAGTGTATTATCTATCATACGTATATTGTGTCTATTTAGGATGGCAATAATAATGATGAACTTAACGATTCGTTCCTATCCTTTTCTCCCTCTTCCAATGGGTCGGGTAGTACAGACAGTTTCTTCAGTATTCCCACATTAAGTGAAACAATTGATAAAACTTCTCAGCGTCTCGAAAAATTTTAATATTATTCATATCAATGCTCAAAGTATTCCTGCACATTACTCAGATCTTCTTGCTTCTTTCGATAATAAAAATATACATGCTCTTAGTATCAGAGTCATGGTTAAGCCGTGTTTACAATCGACTTCTTCTCGCTCCCAGGGTTCATCTGAGTCGTAATGATCGTGTTGGTCGCTCTGGTGGCGGAGTTGCCATATATCTACGTTCGCACATTGCTTTAGTGTAGTGACCAGTCGCAAGGCCGACAGTTGGTGGCCCTGAACACCTTTTTCGAAGTGGTTCTTTCACACACAAGGGTCCTGCTCGGTGTTTATTACAGCCCAAACCTTACGGTCGACTACTTTTCATCTTTTGAAACCTGTGTGGAGCGACTGAAGCCGTTATAACACTCATACAATTTTAATGGGCGATTTTAACACATGCCTATTAAAGGATGACCATCGTGCCTTTCGCTTAAAGTCTGTAGTTACTGGTGCTAACTTGCATGTTCTTCCTTTTACTGCTGCTACACATAATTTTCCAATTGTCTACCTTCACTTCTGGATCTAGCTCTCGTCTCGTCTCTTTACCATGTTGAAAAACACGGTCAATATCCCGCCCTGGCCTTTTCGTATCATGACATTATTTACTTATCGTATAAAATTAAACCCCCAAAAGCAAAATCCAAAATTGTAATGCGACGAAATTTTGCTGGGATAGACTGGAATAAACTGCGGGATGACGCAGCTGCAACTAACTGGCACGAAATTTCAAGTGAATCCACAATTGATGAGCAAGTTTCTGCTTCAATTCATTAATATTGCAAACTTATGACCGTCACGCTCCATTGCGTCCTGTTCGTATGAGACATCTTCCTGCTGCTCTTGGCTCACTGAGGATATAAAAAAACTACAAAAAAAGAAAAATTTGGCAAAGTTACGCTATATTTCAAATCCTACTGACCATAATCGTCTTAAATACAATAAAGCTCGAAATCATTGTAATAGAGTGTAGAGACCATCAACGACGCCATATCCATAAATCTATACTTGAAGAAGACGATTCTTCCAGAGTATGGAAATTTTCTTAAATCTATGGGAGTTGGTAAAGCACGTCAGAACTTGCATCCTCAGAACATAAATCTTAATAATCTTAATAAGCATTTCTCTTTTTCTAGTAACATTAATAATACTACCAAACTAAATACACTTGATCAAATCGCTAGTTTTACCTCTCCTAATATTCCTATTTTTTTCTTTAGTCGTTTTACGGAAAGTGATGTTAGAAGAATATTATGGCTATTACCTCTGATGCTGTTGGTGCTGATTGCATCAGCCGTAAAATGATCATCCCCATACTTGATATCATTTGTCCTATCGTAACTTCCTTACTTAATTACTCCATTGATTCCTGCGAATTCCTTCATCATGGAAAGAAGCACAAATCATTCCTTTACCCAAAAAAAACAATCCCACTTGTGATGGTGATTACCGTCCAATTTCTATTCTTCCTTTCTTATCCAAAGTCCTAGAACGCCTTGTGCAAAGTCAGCTGACACGTTTCTTACCGAAAATAATCTCCTTAATCCTTTGCAATCCGTTTCCGTCCTGGTCACAGCACAACTACTACCCTTGTTAAGATAACTGATGATATCCGTATGGGTATGGACATACAACAGGTCACAGTATTGGTGTTATTGGATTTCAGTAATGCTTTTGGCACCGTAGACTTTGACATAATGCTAGCCATTTTAGCTTCTCTGAACATATCTCCTGACGTAGTCGACTGGTTTCATAATTACCTGCATGGACGCCATCAACGTATACGGATTGATGATTCATATTCGGATTGGTCCTCAGTCAATGCGGGCGTCCCGCAGGGTGGCGTGTTGTCTCCTCTTTTATTTTCACTGTTTATAAATAATATTTCCCAACATATTACTTCTCTCTACCACCTCTATGCAGATGATCTTCAAATTTATTGGTAAGTCTAAATCTTCTGAGTTACCATCTGCATTAGTATGTAAATAATAATTTATTGGAAATATCTAAATGGTGCACGGACCTTTGGAGTACAACTAAATCCAGCAAAACCTCAGGCTATTATTCTCGGTAGCCTAATCTTAATGTCAAAAATCATATAGCTAGTGTACCCCATATAGTTTTAATATGGCCAAACTATACCTTATTCTAAAACTGTAAAAAATCTTGGTAATTATCATTGACCATAACATGTCCTGGGATCCGCAGGTGAGTGAGTGAGCAGAAAGATGTTTGCATCAGTAGGATACCTTTGAGATTACGTAACTTTCTACCTATCCAACAAAAATTTTATTAGCACAATCTCTCCTTTTCCCTATTCTTGACTATGCAGATTCTTGTTATCTTGATTTAAAAGAGGCGCAACTAAATAACTTGAGCGACTACAAATCTTGCTATTCGGTTCATATTTGGATTAAAAAAATACGACCATGTCTCGACTGCCGTAAAAAGCTTAAGTGGCTCCCAATCCGTCCTTCGCAGGAATACTCATATTCTCCATCTTCTTTACTGTATACTATTGATCCATTAACTCCCATATACCTAAAAGAGCGTTTTATATTTCTGGGGCGCTCTCATCCCCGTCATCTGCGCTCTGATCAAAATTTAATCTTAAAAATTCCTTCACACACGTCTTCTTTTCCTTACCAATTCCTTTACAATCACATCTTGTGACTATGGAATGCCTACCTCTGAATATCAGACGTGCAAAATCCCTAACAATTTTTAAGCGACTCTTAAAACTACATTTTCATGCCCTCTAAACCTCTTGTAATTTCTTACATTGCAATTGTATATTTTACTATATGTATTTTGAATGTATTGTTGTATAGATATGTGTGTATTTGTATGTATGTGTATGTATATGTATATATGTATGTATATGTGTATATGTATTTGTATGTATGGATATATATATTATATATAAGTGTATTTTATTTTATATATGTATGCTGTTTGCACTGTATAAGTTTATAATAATTTGTTCACACCCTAACCCTTCTCTTTCCCTTTATTTCCTATGCCTTAAGGTTGCCTGGGAGAGATCGCTGTTTTAGCGATAAGGTCGCCTCTTGTACTTTTCTGATATATTTTTCATTGTTGTTTTCTTTATGGGTGTACAATAAAGAATTTATTATTATTATTATTATTAAAAACGATATTTTGTGCGGTGTAAGGTATAGACAAAAAAATAATAGTGTTTAATTAAATATATCAACATTTCTAACAATTTGGTTAAATAACGTAAATTAATAGGTTAATAAACATTTTTTCTATAAAGCAATGGCCATTAAAAACCGTGTCTATTTAGCAAACGGCCAAGCAACCGGCGCCGGCGCGCAAAAAACTCATCTCACTCATTGTAAAACGATTTCGCCGAACAAAATTCAACTGCATAATATCGGACATTATCTGTGTTATATTTGATTCATAGAATTGAATGCGGCCAATTCGATAAAAAAACGGAATCAAGTGCGAGCTGGACCCCCTCACTGAGGGTTCTGTATCAGTTTTAGAATTGCATATTAACGGAAAGTTTTCAAATTTGCGTGCTTGTGGTCTAAGTTTATAGGAAATACAATACAAATATAATCTGTAATGGTTTTTCTTTAATATATGTATGTACAAATTTCTATTTTCGCATTTTCCTTTTTTGTATAATAAATTCTCACTTGGTGACAAACTTTATTATTAAAGAGCCACGGAAAGCACTAGGTAAGTTTTGATAATACGGCTTCACGCTGTATCCCGCACATGACAGGATGGGTAGAGGGAACTCAAGAGCCTAGTGTTAAGACACTCCGTTCAGTTCCCTTCATTCAGCCTAATTTGAGACATTGCGTGTATGAGTAGCAGAAATTAATGCCAACGCAGCAAAATCTATTCATAAATGCACATTTTGATTGCCTTGACTTAAAATAATTATTTTACTACTACCACTACAAGCAACCAACCAAGAACTAGATATTCAAATTAATTTCAACTTGATACCTTCACGTGATCTTGAAGTCTTTACAAACAGACAGACAGACAACAAAGTGTTCCTTTAAATATTTCGTTTTATTTCTTGCTACATGGAACCCTAAAAAATATAAAGATACCCACCTATCTACCTACCATTGCAAAAAAACGTGATGCTGCGTCACGCACGATCTCCCCGAGTCGAATCTCGTCTCGTGTCTTTGACATCGATAACCGATTCATAGCGGGGAAATATCTTGACAACTTCTTTTGTAATTGGTATGTCATTTTATATATAATTTACTTTTTTATATTTCAGGCAACTCTAATAGAATAGAATGGAATGGAACTCTACCGTGCGTTTGGCCGAATTTGAACATTGATGGGCTCTTTGATAAATTGTCTTCCTAGAATAGGTATGTCTATTTATATTTGCTTGGTACTTGAAAGTTTAAATGAGATATTCGTCTATCTATATTATCGGTGACTGATGTATTTTTTCATAGAATTTTTACTAAATTAAAGTTTACTTTGTACTCTGTATTTCATGACAATCTTTTAAGTAAAATTTATATCTGGTATTGTTTTCTGTCGCATAAGCAACTATAATATACTCGTAATATATATAAATATAAGAATTAGGCTTTGCTTCATGCTGTATCCAACATAAAGCACAGTTGTAGATCAAATATGCTATTAATTCACAGCTTTTCAACGTTTAACTTATCGCCGCATCTTTAACTTATCGCCGCACCTTGTCACTAGAGCAAGGAACTGAAGTACCTCCTTGTCCCGAATGGAAATCGAACCCACAATCTTTACATTTACGGTTAGTCGCAACGCCACTACTTACTTTTATGAAAATAAAATTCTTCTCAAAAAATATTTTTCACCAGTCAGTCACTTTTTTTTCATCATTCATTCGTGACATTTTTATCTACGTCTTAAAACCTGCTTATGTCAAACTGTCTGACAAACTAACTCATATACATACATATGTCAACCAACCGCTGCTGATCACTTCTGATTTTCTAATTATTTATTTCTTTATAATTTATTTTAAATGATTGGAAGTCTGTCGTGGCGCAGCTGCACGAGCGTATGAATGTAAACGGCAGGTTGTGGGTTCGATCCTCACCTGAGGAAATGAAATATTTAATATTTTCCAATTAAATATTTAATGTATTAATTTCTTAATTCTGGTAACAAGACAAAGCCGTTGACTTGCTATGCCTCAAATTCGGCGCAAAATAGGGAAGGGAAGTAGAACGGAGTGTCTTAACTCCAGGTTCCCAAGTTCTCTCTCTTTACCTTTCCGTGCGGGATACAGCGTGAAGCTGAAAAATGAAAATATTTTTAAGGAAAAGATAAAGTAAACAAAAATAATAAATACTAAACTTAAATTTAAAAAGCGTATAAAAATTTTGAACGAAGCAGGATTTGAACCCGCGTCTCTGGAATACCGTTCCAGAGGCGCGGGTTCTATTAAATCATTACTATTGGTATGAATATTTTTGCGCTCTTAATAAATTTATGATACTATTATTTTTCCCATTTTCCACCAAGTTCTTCAGGCATTGCATGTTGAGTGACGGCACATAACGCTGCGGCTTTCGTTTTGCCAGATCGAAACAACCTTTTGACTCTTATACTACTTGTCGCGTTAACAGTCCTTTGCCTCAGGCTTCAGAAATGGCTTTACTGATCTAAGTACAATTATCTTTTTTGTATTTTGGTTAACTCTCCAAAACATTTAGTTTTTGTTTTATTTAAATCTTCTTCTTCGCACGAGGCAGGGTAGGCAGAGGGAACCCGGGAACATAGTGTTAAGACACTTTGTTCCACTTTTGTTCCTAACTTTCCGCCAAATTTGAGGCATTGCGTGTTGAGTGGCGAAACTCAACGCTGCGCTTTGGCTTATAACCAGAGCGAAGAAATGAAACATTAAATATTTACATTGAAAATATTTGATATTTTATTTCCTCGACCGGGGATCGAACCCAGAACCTGTCGATTAGAGTCACACGCTTGTGCGGCTGCACCACGACAGGCCTCAGGCCTCTTATTTAAATCGATTTATTAACAAAAAAGTTATACTAAAATAATATTACCTAGAGGCCGCCCGCGTCTTCGTCGCTAGATGGCGTATTCAGTTTTCAGGAGCCATAAATTTTTAGGACTCATTAAGTAGCCTATGTGTTATTCTGGGCATTCAGCTACCTACATATCATCGTAATCGGTTCAGCAGTATTTGCGTGAAAGAGTAACAAACGTCCATACATACATACACACAAACTAGCGCGTTTATAATATTAGTAGGATTAGTTGAAACTTTAATTTCCAATATTTCTACATTGTATATAAATTTATAATATTTTTTAAACACAAAAAGTAATTCTGGATAGTAAATTAATAATTAAGTAATTTTAACAAGCGAAGCGAATTTACAAATATGTACCTAGCGTTAACTTAGCAAAACGAATAAAAAATGTAAAAGACTAATATAAACATAACACTTTATCAGTTATAAGTCGATTCTCACGAATAATAAAACTGAATAGCGGTAATTATTAAAAACAGATATCGTATCAATATTTTATGAGCGCTAAATTCAATCAAATTATCTTTATGGCTTTATTTTTTTATACCTAATAGTGTAAAATTGTATCTAGTTAGAACCTCTATATCATTTATTTATCAACATTTTAATCAAAGAAGCAATATCACAGACACATTACGTCTTGAGTGTCGGAACTCAACGCCATGTTTAATTTCTGTAAGTATTACCGAACAAGCAATAAGGAGTTAGTAGTAATATATTAGACTATTATAGATTTTCCTACCATTTTTTGTTAGATACACTGTTCAGGACTAAACTCCACTCTTTCATCAGAACAATAGTATTACAATTCGATTTATATACAAAATTTTTATACAGAACGCATTGCTTTCGAATTGTCTGTTTAGCGTCGTATATCATATAAGGTATAATAATGCGACCAGCGTAAACGCACATTAAACGGTCTTTACCAATACAGCTCTCTACACATTGACTGGACATTATTAAATACAATGAATAATAATAATAATATATACTTTTATTGCACACAAAAACATATTAAATATACAAACTAAAACAGAAAAAAAAACTATACTGTACAATAAGGCGGCCTTATCGCTTTAAGCGATCTCTTCCAGGCAACCTTTGGTTATAGAAGTTGTATAAAAAGAAGGTAGGTGGTGCATAAAATATAAAACTATCCAATAAACATTAAATATAACATACGTAATTATAAAAATACAATTAAATAAATACTCATTTAACAGCATAATACAATATATACATATCGACATACATACTTTAAAATATATATATATATATATATACACATACATACACATACACACACACATATATATATATATATATATATATATATATAATATATATATATATATATATATATATATATATATATATATATATATATAATATATATATATATATATATATATATATATATATATATATATATATACATATATATATATATATATATATATATATCTATATATATATATATATATATATATATATATATATATATATATATATATATATATATATACATACATATATACAAACATACACATTACATATATATTGATGTGGATTTTTATTAAATATGAAATGTTGTGAATAAAATGCAAAAAAAAAAAAAACAAACGAAGGCTAAATTAAATATTCAAATAATGTTTTTTAAGTAACATCTTAAATTTTTGTAACGTTTTGGCACGTCGAATCTCAACAGGTAAATAATTCCATAGTCGGGCAGCTTTAATAGTAAAGGAATTAGATAAAAAGGAAGAAGAATGAAGAGGAATTTCGAGTAATAAATTGTTCTGGGAGCGCAAGGAAAGTGAGTGGACGTCATGAAGAAATTTGAAATGTTTCTTCAGATAAGTAGGTGTAGAAGGATTAAACAGCACGGAATAGAGAAGATGAAGTATATGAGTATTCCTGCGAAGACGGATTGGGAGCCACTTAAGCTTATTTCGAAATTCAGAAATATGATCATATTTATGAATACCAAATATGAACCTAAGACAAAGATTTTGAAGTCGCTCAAGTTTATTAAGTTGCTCCTCTTTAATGTCAAGATAACAAATATCTGCATAATCAAGAATTGGTAATAGGATCGAATTTGCTAGCGCAATTTTGGTAGGCATAGGTAGAAAATTGCGCAACCTACGCAGACATGCAGAAGCAGCATAGATCTTTCTACTTACCTCTTCTATCTGTGGATCCCAAGACAAGTGCTGATCCATAATTATACCCAAGTTTCTGACTGATTCGCAAAATGGAATAGAAGTACCATCAATCGTTATAGTTGGCATTTGTGTTAAGTCAATTCTTGGCAATAATCTACGACTACCGATTACAATTGCTTGACTTTTTGATGGGTTTATAGTAAGCCCAAACATTTGCTCCAAATAGAAACCTGCATGAGATCGCTATTTATACTTTCAATGGTATCGGGTAGTTCAGTGAGCGTACCTTGTGCGTAGATTTGTAAGTCGTCAGCATACAGGTGGTAGAGAGAAGATATTCTAAGACAGATGGTATTAATAAAAATTGAAAATAGAAGAGGAGACAACACGCCACCTTGTGGACGCCAGCACTTGTCAAAGACCATTCAGAATAAGAATCTTCTATTCGAATGCGCTGTCGGCGTCCGTACAAGTAAGAACGAAACCAATCAATCACCTCAGGAGATATGTTGAGAGAAATAAGTATAGCTAGAAGTATGTCAAAATCAACAGTGTTGAAGGCATTACTAAAATCTAATAATGTCAACACGGTAATTTTCTGCTCATCCATGCCATGTCTTATGTCATCAGTAATTTTGACTAAAGCAGTAGTCGTACTATGGCCATGGCGAAAGCCGGATTGCAAGGAATTTAGGAAATTGTGTTTTGATAAAAATGTACATAATTGCGTGTGAACAAGGCGTTCAAGAACTTTAGACAAAAATGGGAGGATAGAAATTGGACGATAGTCGGAATAAGAAGACGGATTAGATTTTTTAGGTAGTGGGATAATTTGGGAATTTTTCCAGATAGAAGGGAAATCACTGTGGATAATGGAGTAATTCAAAATGGACGTAATTATAGGGGCTAGAAGGTCTATTAAAGGAATGACCATTTTACGACTAATGCAGTCCGCACCAACTGCATTCGACTTAATAGCCATAATATTTCTCTCAACATCACATACAGTGAATTGATTAAATTTAAAAGGAGGAACCTGAGGAGCCGGTATCGAGGAAAGATAATTTAAAGTGCTTAATTTATTTGTACTATCAATTGTAGCAGAAGAAGTGAAATGTTGATTAAGAGAATTTAAATCTACTGTTGTTGAATTAATTTTATGTTTTGATTTACCGACTCCAAGGGATTTCAGAAATTTCCAGACTTTGGCTGGATCAACTTCTTCGATTACTGATTTATAGATATGGCGTCGTTGACTATCTCTACAAACCCTGTTGCAGCGATTACGAGCTCTCACATATTTATTCCTATTGGCGTCACTGTTATCAGAAAGATATTTACGTTTAGCATAATTCTTTTTCTCTTGAAGTTTTTTTATTTCCACAGTAAGCCATGGCGCAGGAAGATGTTTCAATCTGACCCGGTCGCAGCGGGTGCATGAGTATCATATAGTTCTGTTAGTAGTGAGTTAAATATATTGACTTTCTCATCTACCGTACTAGCACTGTCGATGACAGTCCAGTCAATTTTATTGGCATCTTCAGTAAGACGCTCAAAATCCATACCTCCAAATTTGCGAAGCAGAAGAATTCTTGATTTTGCTTTAGGGGGCTTTATTTTGTAAGATATATAAAGAAGATCATGATAGGAGAATGCTAGTGCAGGACACTGACCATGCCTTGCGACATGATCGATGGAAGATACTATAATTAAATCAAGAAGAGAAGGGTTAGAATTTGGAAAGTGATGTGTTGGTGCTAAAGGAAGAATGTTAAATTAGACGAATTTACTATGGTTTGCAAACGGTTCGCTCGGTTATCCCTTTTAAGAAGGCAAGTGTTAAAATCTCCCATTATCAAAGTATGCTCATAGGCGGGCATAAATTGCTCCACCAGGATCTCAAAAGACGAAAAATAATCGATTGTAAGGTTAGGACTGGTAAAACACTCCAAGGAGTAGTTTCGTATGATTTAATATAACTTCAATGAATAAGTGTTCAGCGTATGCATTGTCCAGGGGTTGTGATTTATTTACAATCGAAAAAGGAATGTGGGCACGTAGATAAATTGCTACACCTCCACCAACTCGTCCGGTACGATCATTTCTAATCAGATGAAATCCCGGTAGTGAGGAGGAGGTTGACTGTAAGCAAGGTTTTAGCCATGATTCGGATATTAAGATGGCATGTATGGCTTTACTATCAAAAGATGACAATAAATCAGGATAATGAGCTGGAATACTCTGAGCATTTATATGGATAACATTAAAATTTTTCGGGACATCCGAGAAATATGAATTAAGATTTTCATTAAGTAATGGGGTGCTGTGGAGACTGCCGTTGCTGTCTGTGCCTTCGGAAATAGAAGAAGAAGATAGGAAGGAATTATTTACAAAATCGCTTGTTGCCATAATATTTATATTAATTAATTATATAAATAATAATAATATTGAAAAATAAATAAGTATAAATACTAAAAGTATATGAATAAAAGTAAAAATAGCACTATATCAATAGTCAAATAATGATAATAATATATAATATAATATAATATACATAAAAAAAAACAAACAAAAATAATTTTATACAACATACCCCGCCAGTTGCAAGAAAGACAAAAAAGACAAAATAGCATCACTTTAAAATAGTAATAAAAAAAAAACAATAATATATATAACAGTAATCTAGAAACAAACGTAACAAAACAACAAAGAGCATTACAAACATGAAATAATAAAAGAAAAAAAAAATAACATTATACATATAAACACACACACACACACACACACTTATATATAAATATACACAATGTATACATATATGCATGTATGTGCATCATACAAACATATACAATTGTAATGTTTTTCATATTAAAAGTACACTAAGTTCCAGTTATTGTGTACAGTATAAGAATCCGAACTAAGCTCTTGTCGTAACTTATCTGTGCTACAAAAATCAACAATAGTGTATTACAACTTGTGTCATGACAATTCATATATAAAAAATATTCAATACTTCTAAAAAGAATAACTAATATACAAAGTGACTTTTTCAAATAAATTATTTAAAAGTAAATAAAATAAAAAAATAGTAAATGAATATAAAAAAATAATAATAATTGAGCCAACAAAAGACAACAATAAGAGGTTAAACTGACAATAAATGATAAGTAGAATAAAAATAAAATAAAATCAACACAAGGAAAATAAAATAATGACTATTTTTTTACCACTCGTTTGGCCCGTGGAACCATAACTTTGTCGGTTTTTTGGACAATAGTGTTGTGCACAACAGGAGAGTTATTGTTGGTACACGATATAGCAACAACCTCAGCTCTAGTTTCAACTCTGTGTTGAGATCCATCAGGCCCTATGATATGAATCCATCCATTCCTTGACCAACACTTATTGACACCGAATCGCTGTCTTGCCTCAAGGAATGCTTTATGACGTTCTTTAGTGAGGAATTCAGACTGAGTGATACCGCTGCCTTTTAATTTACTTTTGGCAAACCAAACCATGTCCCGTGTTGATACATCAGCAAACTTCACTACTATAGGCCTTGGCTTTTCAGTATATCTACCCAACCGATATGAAGTCTTTATGCTGGAAGAAGAAAAATTAGGCAACACTAGATGTTTACCTATCAATCCAGTAATGCTTGTTTTTATATCTTCGGATTTTTGTTCTGGCACACCGTGGAATAAAAGAAACTTATGCCTTCTTTTCATCTCCTGCCTATCTACTTCAGTAGCAAGAAACTCAACTTGACGTTGTAATGTATTCATGAGGGAAAGAATGAGGCCTTTAAATTGGTGGAATTCTGTTGCTAATGAAGATGTTGTCACGGGTGAAGCTGTCTTGTGCAAGTCATGTTGAAATTCATTCATTTTCAAAGTGAAAAGGTCAGTTAATGCAGTCATCGACTCCTTGATAGACTCCATATTTTCGAAACACAGTAAAGTGAAAGTGAAAAAGTGATTTTCGTTAGGATTCCTCTTGCTGGTGGGTAATGTTAATCACATTTACATATTATGTAAAAAAACACTTATTAATATATTTATTAATCGTTTAAACAATCAGCTGTTCTAAACAGATGGTATTCGTTTTTCCCCCCCCCCCCAAAAAAAAAAAAAAAAAAAAAAAAAAAAAAAAAAAAAAAAAAAAGAAAAAAAAAAAGAAAAAAAAAAAAAAAAAAAAAAGAAGCAATGAATTGAAAATTTAGAAAATTCCTACGAAACCGCACAGTAGTGGAGTGCAACCTATTCAGATAGTGTGGGTGGTACTTTAGTTTATAAGGTACTGTACAGAGAAAATTCGGTGGCAAATAACAAGTCAAACAGTTCTCCATAACACTCCCAGTGATAAATGCGGTAGAGAAGTCACAGCGAGGATACGTCTCTACGAACACAGATTATTGGGTCCCCCCAATAATTCGAAAAGCTCTACATTTTATGCGATCAAATGGTTTAAGCTGATACTGGGGTGCACCAGCCCAGAGGTGAGAACAGTATTCCATCCACTTTCCACACAGAGGTTAACGCGCAGACTTGTGTCTTCTGGGGGTTGAAATGAAGCAGTTTCTATTCACTTCATATCGAGACATACTTGAGGGATATCTCAACCTTTTACCGAGAAAATATGCATAACAATGTATGAATAAGAGAATCCTCCGACATATCATTGATATGCAGAAGAAATAGCGTAGGAGACAGTACGCAGCCTTGGGAGACGACGGCGTTCACGGGCATGTATTAGGAGCAGAAACCGTCGATAGCGATAGGACTTGATGCTGCGCCCGATGACAAATATAGCAATTAACTTGCAGAATTTCTCGGGATTCTTTTTCCCGTAAGATGGAAGTTTCCAAGAGGGTTTAGCGACCCTAACGAAAGCCACATTGTTTCTCGGTCTTCCATCGTTGAGTTTGAGGCAAAGACAGTGCCCAGGAGATTGGCTTTCTCTTTCGCCGTATGGACCACGATGTCATTTTTTGTGCGTAGCGGCGGAAGCGAAGGCTGGCTAAAGTTATTAAGTGCAGCCTTTGACAGGGCCCAAAACTAGTAATTTGTGGACGGATAACTCTCAAGCTTCTCGCCGATTTTAACGATGTGTTCAGATATTGCTCTTGCAATTTGCCACCTAGACGCACGGTTGTACTTTCTTTTTAAAGTCTTTACCTTTGGATTCTTAGTGACAAGTGCCTCGGTCCAGATTCAATATGCCTGGCACTTGCCAGAAGCAGCTAGTTTGCAAGACGTATCAAACCAAGGCTGTGACTTGCCACCAATTGGCTCTACAGAGCTACGAATGTAAAGTTCCATACCCTGCAGAAGTACGTTGGCGACAGCAGCGGCACAAGCACTAAGATCATCAGAAAAGAAGACCATAGCGTTTGGCTCTTCGTTCTCTCCGTCTATGCCGCTAGGAATACAGCGTGAAGCATTCATCCTCTGCACGTGACAAAATTACCTATTTATTTATTTATTTATTTATTCTTAATTGTACACAATTTATAGCAATAAATTTGCACAAAAGGAGGGCTTAACGCTAAAAAGCACGTACGTATATAAATAATAAAAAAAAAACAACACCAGAAATCTCTGCAGAAAAATTAAACTACAAGAAAATATATAAAAGATATGATTGCAATAATTTTACGTAAGGAAAAGCGTTCCGGTAGATGTGTAGTAACCAGTACGTAATTACAGTGGCATCCCATACAACGAGTGCAGATTTACCTTACGTACAAGCACCGCTAAAAAGCCAATTCACCTGGCTTATAATGTTATTATTTTCATTAGATGGTTCTCATAAGTTGTTTTACCTGTATTCAGTTGTTGTGTTCTTGTAACGTATCTGTAGGCTAAATAAAGATATAATAGCCGCGGCACGATAATCATAACGGTTATTAAAATAGAATCAGTAATCGGTAATAAGTAATTTTGTCACTGAGAGCTTAAAATTACAAAAAAAAAAAAAGTAGGTTTTAAGGAGGCTAAGGATATTCTATAACATGTTCATACATCCCGAATAGACCATAAAATAAATTTTGAGTATTAAATACATAATCGTATAGTTCATTATATTTATCGACAGCTTGAAGAACGTAAACGAAACTGCCGAAAAATTAAACTTCTTGCATGCGCTGTAATAATTTGGCATAAACATTTCATTAAAAATACGACTATATATAAAATACTCTCACGAATATTTTTAAACAAAATATTATTTATATCAATACTACAATGGAATGGTCTATCCAGCCATATGCAGGATACAGTGTGAAGCTGAGTAGAGTAGAGTAATAATTGTATAGCTCTAGCTAGCAAGGCCATTAGCGCATCACTACGTCGGTATAATATTACTTTATATATTAATACTGTGAAGCTACGAGTGTAATGTTATAATTTATATTGTATTAAGTATTTTGATCATTGTATCAATAAAACTTGCTTCTGCTTACGTCCATTGCATCATTTTAAAGATAAATAGTTTGTTATGTCTACGTAAAAATAATTAAAAAAAGACCAAATTCAAATACCTGCTAAATATAGTAGGTAGGTAGGTCAGGCATGTAGGTGTCATAAACAATGTGTGATGTGGTCTGTCAAAAACTATTAAACCTATTTAAATAAAATGTTGGTCGTTAAACGCAGTTCATCTTTTACTCCGTCTAACCCGATTAATACAGCTTTATAACATTCGAGCTACGTCTCTATAACCGATAGCAGCATCATATATTTATTTTTTAATATTTTTTTTGTATTTAAATTTTTAACGTGTAAAAAGTTTAATGAATTTCAAAAATAAAAGATAAAGCTATTCAAGAATGGAAAAATAAAAACAAAATCAGCACTGTTGCTTAAAAATAAAACGAAACGATATAAACTCAAAAATTACGCTCCGTCCGGTATAAAGAAAATATATCTTTTCTGTATCTTTTTTTTTTAGCTTCACGCTGTATCCCGCACGTGGCAGGGTATGCAGAGGGAACCCGGGAACCTAGTGTAAAGACACTCCGTTCCACTTCCGTTCCTCACTTTCCGACGAAGTTGAGGCATTGCATGTTGAGTGGCGGAAGTCAACGCCGCGCTTAGCCTTATTACCAGAGCGAAGAAATGAAACATTAAATATTTAAATTGAAAATATTAAATATTTCATTTCCTCGACTGTGGATCGAACCCAGAACCTGTTGGTTACAGTCACACTCTTGTGCCGCTGCGCCACGACAGGCCTTTTCAGTATCAATAAAATATATTTTGAAATGTATTTTTTGTAGGGTTTTATTTAGTTATCTCACACAAATATAAAGCACAAACTAAGAATACCTCTGTACATTGATGTCCAATACAAATACTTTACTTATATATAGATTTGACATATCGTAACCCCACTTAACGCAATTTTTTCTAAATTATTTCAAGAAATTGTAAACACGTTGAACTTTCGTATACCTACATACGTTTAATGGCACAGACCATTAACTCCAATTATTATACTGATAATTAATGGATAGCTATGTGAAATATTTTTACCATTGTTAACATTATGATATTTGAGGGCACGAGTTAAAAAAAATATTTTTTATAAAGGCAGCTGTGTCTACTTCATCAAGAGTTAATTTGGTTTAACCATTTATTTGCTCCCAAATCTAAAATAATACGCAGCGTTGATTACTGCTGCTTAAAACCCCATGCTTTATAAATATTTTAAGTAAATTAATTCAAGAACCAGAATAATATATATTTTTTTTAATAATTGAAATTGATTGATAATTACAACTCAGCTTCACGCTGTAACCCGCACACGGCAGAGTAGGCTGAGGGAACTTGAGAACCCAGCGTAAAGATACTCCGTTCCACTTCCGTTCTCCACTTTCCGCCGAATTTGAGGCATTGTGTGTTGAGTGGCGGAACTCAACGCCGCGCTTTGCCTTATAACCAGAGCGAAAAACGAAAATATTAAATATTTAAATTGATAATATTAAATGTTTCATTTCCTTGACTGGGGATCGAACCTGTAGATTACAGTCACACGCTTGTGCCACTGCGCCGCGACAGGCCTCAGACAGAAGATTACAACATAAAGTAAAAAATAAATGAAATAATAATACTACACTAAGGGAACAGTGCGCACAAAGTATATATATTACCTATATATGTTTATTCAATGAAGTGAATCAGGGGGTGGGTCGGTAAATGTTATATGCATGTTAAAACTCACATTGTATGTATAGTAGAGTCGGCATAGGGATCCCAGTGATAAAAGATTCTTATTCTATTTTCTACTGGTACTCTAAACACCTAACCTTTGTTTTTTTAATAATTTTATATTTGAAGATACAGTAATTACTTAGGGCATTAGCAAAGATGCTACTTGGAACAATAAGAAATTTTTAATATATAAATTTCTATGAAATGGCATGTCTTGAACAAAACAGTGCAACATTCCACATGCGTGCAGTTAATTATTGGTGAAAAGTAGAATATTGTGATAAAATTGTTAAAGATTTTTTTATGTTTACTTTCTTGTTAAACACTGGCGGGAAACATTTTAGTAATTAGTCTGTTAACTCTACAATAATATTACATTTAGAATTTTAATTTAAAAAGACAAAAAGTAGATAGCCCACAGATAAAACTTCAAAAATGTTGAACTTACAGATACAAATCTTTAAAAACGCATAATAATTTGAAAGAGGCGGGATTTCAACGCGCGCCTTTTGGAATCCGTCCAAGGCTCTGACGAACTAAGCTATACGTTCTCATCAAGCTACGTCGAAATTCATATACGCTTATTACAACTTGTTTTTGTTGTTAGCATCGCTGTATGACGGTTTTTATACGTTTTTATATTTAAAAAACATAAATTTTATAGTATATAAAGTGTTTAATAGAACTTAAAACATAGCTAAAGAACTTACAGCATGGTGAACCAGTTTTAATACTTCTGTAGAATTTAGAATAGGTACATTCATCTCCACTTTTCAACCATTACACAGACATTTCATGTTGGAATGATAAATTTATCGCTGCGCTATATTTAACCAAAATGAAATATTTTTAAATATTAATAACATCCGAGTGATATGCACTAATCGAATCGCATCACACGGAAGCTGTCTTTTTTAGGAAGAAATCCATAATGACTTATGCCATAGTTGATAAAAAATATATTACAAATAGGTAATGTTTACGTATTTAAGTAAAATGGTACAGTGGTAACGCGGAATTTATTTCAACCATCTAACGTGTGTGTATGTAAATATTTTATA
The DNA here is from genome assembly GCA_019049475.1 of Eueides isabella. Taxonomy (NCBI): domain Eukaryota; kingdom Metazoa; phylum Arthropoda; class Insecta; order Lepidoptera; family Nymphalidae; genus Eueides; species Eueides isabella. The sequence continues at coordinate 12,006 of JAEIOK010000085.1, read as the reverse complement.
GGCCGTCGGTGTGTAGCGGAACAGCATCTCACTCGCGTTTACGCGACTTAAACATAATACGGAGTTAACTCAAAAGAATCAACCTTTTTAATATATAAAGTTGCTTACATATTAAAAAGCATAGTAATATAAAGTTGCTGTCCTTTTTTATACTTAAATCTGATTCAAGAGTAAGAAAAATAAAAATGATATATGCATATAATATATGTAAAGGCGAAATTTTAAATATTTCTAAAGTAATCATGTGTTATATCATTTTTGTAATCCACCAAAATAAAAATAAAAACACGAATTAGTCTTAACTCTGAGTGGCTGTTATTTTTTAAATTATTAAACCTATTCTATCTTACTGACAAAAATGAATAGAAAAAGTTTTTTTTAGATTATTAAACTATATTAGAGATGTAAAGATGTACATTTAGTAAGGTTAAAAGTGAATAGTTCCTTTTACAATGTACAGTATTTAGAAATGTGTTAAATGTAACACTCTATTCTTATACTCCACTTCCGTTTTTATACAACTTCCGTAACCGCTTTCCGCTGACTGACATATTACGTGTTGAATAGTAAAAAACAAAGCCGCGTTTTACCTCAGTATCAAAGCGAGGAAAGTGAAAATATTTCATATTTTAATTTGTATATCTAAACACAAGTTTAACCTTGCATGAATTTTAAAAAAAGGCAATGTTCAATAGTATATATAATAACAATAACATTATTTTATAAATAGTTGTAAGTGTAAAGTAATTTTAGTTGAAATAGAAGATAGTACAGGAAGTAGAATTTTTATAATCTCTAAAGGATTTTTTTTCAGCTTTGTGGTGGTGTAGGCTAAGATAACAAGTCCCAGCTGGTCGTAGCCAGTCAAGACACTCCGTTCCAATAAAGAAACTTCCGTTACACAGTTTCCGCCGAATTAGAAGCATTTCGTGTTATGTAGCGGAACTCAACGCCACGCGTTTTGATGTTACCGGAGAAAATTTTAAATATATCTTTTACTTCAGTAATCAATTTGCGCATTTACAGTTCCCTGCGGCGCACGGTTATAATTTCTTAAAAATATGATATATTCAAAGGCTTTGTAACTAAAATAAGAAGTTTCAAATCGTGTAGTCATAAACATGTATATCAGAAATAGACTTAGTGTTTTAAAAAATTATACAATGAAGGATAGAGTGGAAAACTGATTGTCTAAACAATACTTTTCCTCTGCCTACCATTCTGCGGGATCCATTGAGAAGCCCAAAAAAAGAAGCACCGTAGTAGTACTAAAATATAGCAAACATTTTATTTATTTTTTTCGAATCATTTTTGTTATGATATAAATATTCCAGATTATAATTTATATTTAAGTAAATCTTTTACAGGTCTGTCGTGGCGCAGCGGCACAAGCGTGTAACTGTAACCGACAGGTTGTGGGTTCGGTACCCACCCACTCGAGGAAACGAAGTATTCATTATTTTCAATTTAAATATTTAGAAGACAAACGCGATGTTGTGTTCCGCCACTCAACACGCAATGCCTCAAATTTAGTAGAAAAAGGGAACGGAAATGGAACGGACTGTCTTAACACTAGGTTCCCAAGTTCCTGTTGCCTACCGTGCCATGTACGAAATACAACGTGAATCTGAGTAGAGTAAAGTAAAACTTTTATATACATTAAGCAATAAATAAAAATGTTTACTGAATTGAGTTTATATTTAAAATAAAAAACCAGTCTTTACCACATTGTTGTACCATGATGAGAAAATTAAGCAATTATAAAGTCACAGAAAAAGATGGCGTATTTTGAAACGTACCAGTTTATAACATACACCTTGTATTTATTTTAAAAGATTTTTATAAAAGATAGGTGTTTATTATAAATTCTCTATTGTTTTAGTATTAAAACCAAAATTATAAGGCCAATTCAAACAATGAAAGTTCGTATTGATTTGAAACATTTTTTTACAACTTTGCTTTTAGCAGCTAAACTATGTTGAAATTTCCCGTCGTGTTTGTACTTTTCCAGCGGAAATTAAAATATTGATAGATTCAATCATACAAATTTATACTATAGACTGAAATTTAACTTAAAATATTAAGTTTAAAATAAAATAATTCAGCCTCCAACAGTAAATTAAGTATGTAGTGTAAATAAAATAAAACGTACCTGTAATATAAATAATATCTTATCATCACAGGCACAAACACGTCACATTTAATGAAATTGCAAAATAAGGCACCACACCACACTTATCTGTCACTGTTTAATTGAAAAATTAAAAAAAAAATGAATTTTGACTATACTGGCCAGTGCTTTAAAAAATATTTTTTTTTTTATAAATGCAAGTGATAAATCCACTTAAAAAATTACACAGATTGAATCGTGCATCAGCTGTTCTCCATGTTTGGCAAGGACGTTGGTTGGAAAAAAATGGCCGCGAGGTCGTTGCCCCGGCGATCGAGCGTGACTAAATTGGTGGTGTACGTACGCGCGCGCGCAGCTCGCGATCTACGCGACGAATGAGGAGACTTAGAACTATTTCAAACATCTTTTCTCTCTAATCCTTTCTTGCGCGCGCCAGTGTGGGTTTCTAATACATTGGTGGGCGTTAGGAAGTGGGGCTGTTCGACACGGGAATAATATTAATTAATCACTGTGTAACTTGACCGTCCTGTCAGATTTAGTTAAAAGTTGACTTGCTTATCGACGATGTTACTGATATGTGAACACAATTAACAGCTGTTATCACCTACGTTAAAACGTATACACGTCCTGTTTTATGCGATACACCTAACAAAAAGAGCACTTAGTATAAAAATTATTTTTATCGAAGTCAATTTCCTTATAATAATATTGAAATTCACGTCAAAGTACAAAATCCACTTAGAAAAAATAAAAAAATATGTAGTTGTAGTGTTACATATTTTATAACTAATAATAATTTAAGAACAATAAAACTTAATAGCTTTGTGACATTAAATGAAAATTTTAATAGAATTGATTGAATTGTAATAAAATTGTTCGTGATTAAGCAGGTCTCGCGTTGATGTCTTTTCTATTAAACTATATCTCGTTGATGTCTAATGTAAGGACGAATACGAGTGAAGACGGCTTTAGTATTTTTATTTTAACAGTTAATTTACATTTTAAAATACAATATATATTTATAAAATTATGGACATACATAAAATTATTTAATTATATAAATATATATTCAATGTACACTTTTTTAAGAATTGTTTATGAATACTTTCACCCATTTTTACGATGTCTATTCTGTCCTAAATGAGACAATGAAATATTTTTTATAGTAAAAAAACTTGTGATAAATTGTCAATTAAATTCTATTGTAAATTATTTAGTGAATAAAACTTCAAAAAGAATGTACCTGTTTTAGTGCAGAAGCACAAGAATGCGGCTTTAATTGTGACGGATTGTGGGTTTGACTCCTGCTCGAGGAATAGAAATATTAAATATTTTTATTTCTTTGCTGTGTCAACAACGCAAAGCGCGGCGCTGAGTTTCGTAACTTAACATGCAATACTTAAAATAAGGTGAAATGGAGCTTCATGCTCAAAATAAAAATACGAGCTTATGAAAGTGCTATAGGACGTTGTATTAACGTAAACGATGATCTTGAATTAGATCTCCGCTCAGGGTGTTGATTTACGTCACACAACACGCAATGTGTTATTCGAGCAGAAAATAGAGAAAAGAATACTTAAGTAGGAGGAATATTAATATAGAAACTGAACAAAATGTAAAAATATGTACTAAATACAAGGCAATACGCGGCGTTGAGTTCCGCCGCTCAACACATAATACCTCAAATTCAGCGGAAAATGGGAAACGAAAGTGGAACGGAGTATCTTAACACTAGGTTCCCAAGTTCCCTCTGCCTACCGTGCCATGTGGGGTATACAGCGTGAATCTAAGTATGTACGAAATAGCTGAATACACTAGTCAGCTTCACCAAAGTAATATCTGTTAATAAAATATATATATTTACGTCTATTAGTAATTTAAAAGATTACTGTCTGGTTACTCTGGTTTACCCATAGATTATTATTACTGTGATTTCATATTGTTTTTGGATCTAAGATATTTCCAGAATATACAGTCTATTCAAAGATAATATGCTAACGTCAACACACCATAAACAAGATTGTCCCGAGTAACGGCTATGTTAATAACGTGGGAGATAAAATACTATATTCTCAGTTTGCTAAAGATAACGATTTCTAGTTTTAATAAATATTAAAAGTTTATTAAAATATTATTAATTTATGTACAGCTAGGTAGGTGCATAGCGTTATGGAGGTTTCATATATATTTTTCTAATATTCAAATAAGACCTCTAGAAAACTTTTTTAGCTACACGCTCTTTCTTGCAAAGTAGGCAAAGTACCTAGTGTTAAAACACTCTGTTTCTGTTTGGAACGTCCGTTTCCTTCCGTCCGTTCTATAATTAGATATTGAGTGAAGGAAGTTAACGTACTCTTTGCTTTGGTATCAGAGTGAGGAAATTGAAAATATTTAATAGATATTAATTATATTCAAGATATTTTTTTAGATATGGTTTATATATGATAGAACTTACCTACTACAGCCATATGTTTTTGAGAACATATAGCTTAGTGATCAGAACGCGTGGACGCATATCAAGAGACGTAGGTTCAAATACCGATTAGCAAACATGTTTAAGTCAAGCGGGCTAAACAGCAAGCGGGCCGGGTGGATAGTAGGCTCAAAAATCTGAAATTACTAATTTTGTCTTTGTAAAAATTGTAATAGACGATTTTTATTCAATGTGTACCCAGTAGCTTATATAATTATGCTTTATACATATATATTAAAAAAAAATAATTAATTACAAATTAGCTTTGCGACTATACAGGTTAAACGTTTGGTTATATTGCACCTTTCTTAAATAGAAGGACAATTTTATACTATCTTTAAAAATTAATGATTGATATGGTGATATTTCAGTTTATAGTCGTAATTATATAAATTATGTCTGTAATGTGTGTAATTAATAAGATAAACATCAATAGTTTTACTAGCACTGTGAGTGTACTAAAGTTAATTTTATTTCGTTGTTTGATTAAAAAGATACATAAATATCTTTTGCATCTTAGCGTCTACATCGACCTTTACATTCGGCCTATCAGGTGTGAATCATGTATTTTTATAGCAAGAAATTATAATATGTAGCGTAGCAAGGTAAATGGATATTTGAGGTCTGTCGTGGCGCAACGGCACAAGCGTGTGACTGTTATGGGTTCGATCCCCCCTTCGAGAAATTGAAATATTTAATTTAATGTTTCATTTCTTCGCTCTAGTAATAAGGCAAAGCGCGGCGTTGAGTTCCACCACCCAACACGCAATGCCTGCTTTTTTGTTATTTAAACCAACTTTTGTCCTCTTATATAGTTATTATAAGTGCAAAAAGTGGTACTTTCGTAGTTTATTGGTAGAATTTAATTTCTCAAAACTAATAACCAGTCAGTTAAAAATTGAACCATTTCACAATTTACGAGTACAAGACAAAATTCGATATTATTTTTTGATTTGTCATCGTAGTTATAAGATATCATGAAATGAGGAAAAAAATTCAATCTCATTGTTACAATGTAACTGTATTTACCTAATAGCATCACAATAAGCAATTTAAAACCTATTTCATTTTTAATTATGTTTACGTTCTAAATACATTGTTGTTAACATTTTTTTTTTATTTTGACAATATTTTCTATTATCATATCAAATTAAAACCTGTTAAAGTTAATTTCTCAATATCCACTAGAGAATATGTTTTTTGAAGTGAAAATTTCTTTATGCGCGTTGAGCGTTTTGGTAGAGGGTAAAATCCTCGGTACGCGTCACCGACATGCTAATGATAATAGTATATCTATCGCTGTGGAGACCCAGACTAGCGCACGCGCAGTAGCCTGTGTACACGTATACACTAATACATCGACTATTTCTGACTGTATTATGTGCGCGTTGGACGATTTTTGGATAAGTATAATTTTGTGAGTCACGACAATGATGTAAATAATGAAAATAATGTTCAAACTTGAATTCATTGAAATTCGTGTAAATATAAATACTATGTATAATTAAGATAATTGTATATTAATTATGTTTTCAACCACTTTGTATTTATATTTTGTTCATGATTTGTTTAATCCATCATATGTAACTAATAAATAAAACATAAAAAAAATCATATAATTTTTGCATATAGTTTTAATTACTCTCAACATAATAGTTCCGTTTTCACTTCTATCGGCAGTCCCACGACTGCTATTAGTATTTTTTTTTATACTTTTATTTCCTCGCTCTGGTAACGAGGAGAAGTTAATAGTAAGTTTGTATGGCAGTGTCTTAATGGAAACGGAGTACTGTAATACTACGTCCCCCAGTTCCATCCGCCTACCGTGCTATGTGAAGGGTACAGCGTGGGGCTAAAGACAAAGCAAATTACCGCACACTAAGCAATCATTTATATAATCACATATATTTTAAAAGTTAAACGCTGCATACCTCATATAACTACAGTTATATAGAGTGAACATAATCTTATGACATAACAAACCTAACAAACTTAACCTTACGAGTGCAATATGTAGTGTAAAATGTTGCTTATACAACAAAATCTGATGAAAATTGGTTAATTGTATCTGTTTTTCTTTCACGCATATAACATCGTTTAAAAAAATTGACAACTTCTATATACGCTGGTTTTTTTTTAATTACTTACTCACTTATTCAGCTTCACGCGGTATCCCGCACGTGACAGGGTAGGCAGAGGGAACTTGGGAACCTAGTGTTAAGACACTTCGTTCCACTTCCGTTCCGAACTTTCCACCGAATTTGAGGCATTGCGTGTTAAGTGGGTGAACTCATCGCCACGTTTAGCCTTGTACCAGAGCGTATTTTATTTATTAAACTCAGTAACATTATAGTTATGATAAAATTATTAATTTTTAAGACAATATATATACATTGATAACTAAAATTTCCGCTATGTTAATGTAAAACATATAGTAGTTTAGTCGAAATAAATATTTTAAAATAACATAACTGTTTATATAACAACAGATTTAATTAAAACACTATATGTAGATGGAAATTTATCAAAATATAGTAGTGAAAACTGCATTTAAATCTGGTTAATCGTTTCTGAGATCAGAGCCTACAAACGCATAGACAAACATCCCTATTTCGGGCCATGTAACATTAGAAACGCTTCCTATAATATTTTTTCATATATCTTCCTTATACAGACACTGACCACTCAAAGTTTTTTATTAGATATAGATAAAGATAAACTTATAATTGTAGTTAATGTCATACAAAATAATTGCAAACGCCCGTAAACTATAGTTACTGAGCTTTTATAAATTGCACTTCCGGTTGATCTATAAACGTGAAACGGTATGAAAACCTGGATCGCATTACCCCGGTTCTCTTGAATAATATTGCACAAAACGGTAGATTTTACTTTTGTTTCGTGTTAAATTTGTATTAGATAATAGGATTTAACGATTTCACAACCACTAATATTTATTTAGTACCATTCCAAATAGTTAAAGCTTTAATTAAATTAAAAGTGTTAAGAGCTATAACATCTTGTATAAAACACTAGATGTGAATGTATATTATTTACTGTGAAGTAGTCAGGTATAAATAAAAAAAATTCTCTCTCTCAGCTTCACGCTGTATCCCGCACATGGCAGAGTAGGCAGAGGGACCTTGGGAATCTAGTGTTAAGACACTCTGTTCTACTTCCGTTCCGAATTCTCCACTGAATTTCAGGCATTGCATGTTAACTGGTAGGACTCAACGCCGCGTTTTGCTTTGTACCAGAGCGAAGAAATAAAAACATTCAATATTTAAATTAAAAATACTAAAGGCCTGTCGTGGCGCAGCTGCATTAGGGTGTGACTGTAATCGACAAGTTGTGGCTTCGAATCCCACTCGAAGAGGTGAAACATTTAATGTTTTCAATTTAAACATTAAATGTTTCCATTTCTTCGCTCTGGTAAAAAGGCAAAACGTGGCGTTGAGTTCCTCTACTCAACACGTAATGCCTCAAATTCGGCGGAACGTGGAGAACGGAAGTGGAACGGAGTGTCTTAACACTAGATTCCCAAGTTTCCTCTGCCTACCCTACCATGTGCGGGATATAGCGTGAAGCTGAGTGAGTGAATGAGTGAAAAATATATAATATAATATTTCATCAAGTGGGGATCGAACCCACAACCTGTCGATCACAGTCACACGCTTATGCCGCTACGCCACGACAGGCCTCAAAATAAAATCTTTCTAAATCTCTTTTATGATTATATATTCATGTGAATCAATTTTCAACATGATCGATCAAACGGTATTGTATTCGATGCGCTCCAGCGACAAATAATTATTTTAAAATGGATAGCATAAAAACCTCTAATACCGAAACGCGAAAAAATTTTAAAGTCATCATTAGGAAAACATTTGTAACGAGTCGTCGCCTACTATTTTTTCCGTGGAAGATTTAAAATAATATTTTCTGTCTTTTCCATTACTTAAAATCATCCCTTAACCTTCATCCCAGACTCCCTGACCTATTTACATGCCAAATGATAGTCCAATAGTATGTTTGTTGACTGTCAGTCACTTCGTAATGGTTAGATAATAAAAACAATGTGTTAACTATATCTTCATTTACTTTCAGACTGTATCCCGCACATAGCAGGGTACGCAGGGGGAATTCGGGAACCTAATTAAAACACTCCGTTTGGATTTCCGTCGAATTTGAGGCATTGCGTGTTGAATGGCGGAATTCAATATATATATATATATATATATATATATATATATATATATATATATATATATATATATATAATATATATATATATATATATATATATATATATATATATATATATATATATATATATATATATATATATATATATATATATATATATATATATATATATATATATATATTATATATATATATATATATATATATATATATATATATATATATATATATATATTATATATATATATATATATATATATATATATATATAATATATATATATTATATATATATATATATATATATATATATCTATATATATATATATATATATATATATATATATATATATATATATATATATATATATATATATATATATATATATATATATATATATATATATATATAATATATATATAGATCTTATATAATATATATATATATATATATATAATATATATATATATATATATATAATATATATATATATATATATATATATATATATATATATATATATATTATATATATATATATATATATATATATATATATATTATATATATATATATATTTATATATATATATATATATATATATATATATATATATATATATATATATATATTGAATTCCGCCATTCAACACGCAATGCCTCAAATTCGACGGAAAACCAAACGGTGTTTTTAAATTAGGTTCCCGAATTCCCCCTGCGTACCCTGCTATGTGCGGGATACAGTCTGAAAGTAAATGAAGATATAGTTAACACATTGTTTTTATTATATTTAACCATTACTGAGTGATTGACAGTCAACAAACACACTATTAGACTTATCATTTGGCATGTGAATAGGTCAGGGTGTCTGGGGTGAAGGTTAAGGGATGATTTTAAGTAATGGAAAAGACAGAAAAATATTATTTTAAATCTTCCACGGAAAAAATAGTAGGCGAAGACTCGTTACAAATGTTTTCCTAATGATGACTTTAAAATTTTTTCGCGTTTCGGTATTAGAGGTTTTTATGCTATCCATTTTAAAATAATTATTTGTCGCTGGAGCGCATCGAATACAATACCGTTTGATCGATCATGTTGAAAATTGATTCACATGAATATATAATCATAAAAGAGATTTAGAAAGATTTTATTTTGAGGCCTGTCGTGGCGTAGCGGCATAAGCGTGTGACTGTGATCGACAGGTTGTGGGTTCGATCCCCACTTGAGGAAATAAAATATTATATATTTTTCACTCATTCACTCACTCAGCTTCACGCTATATCCCGCACATGGTAGGGTAGGCAGAGGAAACTTGGGAATCTAGTGTTAAGACACTCCGTTCCACTTCCGTTCTCCACGTTCCGCCGAATTTGAGGCATTACGTGTTGAGTAGAGGAACTCAACGCCACGTTTTGCCTTTTTACCAGAGCGAAGAAATGGAAACATTTAATGTTTAAATTGAAAACATTAAATGTTTCACCTCTTCGAGTGGGATTCGAAGCCACAACTTGTCGATTACAGTCACACCCTAATGCAGCTGCGCCACGACAGGCCTTTAGTATTTTTAATTTAAATATTGAATGTTTTTATTTCTTCGCTCTGGTACAAAGCAAAACGCGGCGTTGAGTCCTACCAGTTAACATGCAATGCCTGAAATTCAGTGGAGAATTCGGAACGGAAGTAGAACAGAGTGTCTTAACACTAGATTCCCAAGGTCCCTCTGCCTACTCTGCCATGTGCGGGATACAGCGTGAAGCTGAGAGAGAGAATTTTTTTTATTCATACCTGACTACTTCACAGTAAATAATATACATTCACATCTAGTGTTTTATACAAGATGTTATAGCTCTTAACACTTTAATATAATTAAAGCTTTAACTATTCGGAATGTCACTAAATAAATATTAGTGGTTGTGAAATCGTTAAATCCTATTATCTAATACAAATTTAACACGAAACAAAAGTAAAATCTACCGTTTTGTGCAATATTATTCAAGAGAACCGGGGTAATGCGATCCAGGTTTTCATACCGTTTCACGTTTATAGATCAACCGGAAGTGCAATTTATAAAAGCTCAGTAACTATAGTTTACGGGCGTTTGCAATTATTTTGTATGACATTAACTACAATTATAAGTTTATCTTTATCTATATCTAATAAAAAACTTTGAGTGGTCAGTGTCTGTATAAGGAAGATATATGAAAAAATATTATAGGAAGCGTTTCTAATGTTACATGGCCCGAAATAGGGATGTTTGTCTATGCGTTTGTAGGCTCTGATCTCAGAAACGATTAACCAGATTTAAATGCAGTTTTCACTACTATATTTTGATAAATTTCCATCTACATATAGTGTTTTAATTAAATCTGTTGTTATATAAACAGTTATGTTATTTTAAAATATTTATTTCGACTAAACTACTATATGTTTTACATTAACATAGCGGAAATTTTAGTTATCAATGTATATATATTGTCTTAAAAATTAATAATTTTATCCTAACTATAATGTTACTGAGTTTAATAATAAAATACGCTCTGGTACAAGGCTAAACGTGGCGATGAGTTCACCCACTTAACACGCAATGCCTCAAATTCGGTGGAAAGTTCGGAACGGAAGTGGAACGAAGTGTCTTAACACTAGGTTCCCAAGTTCCCTCTGCCTACCCTGTCACGTGCGGGATACCGCGTGAAGCTGAATAAGTGAGTAAGTAATTAAAAAAAAACCAGCGTATATAGAAGTTGTCAATTTTTTTAAACGATGTTATATGCGTGAAAGAAAAACAGATACAATTAACCAATTTTCATCAGATTTGTTGTATAAGCAACATTTTACACTACATATTGCACTCGTAAGGTTAAGTTTGTTAGGTTTGTTATGTCATAAGATTATGTTCACTCTATATAACTGTAGTTATATGAGGTATGCAGCGTTTAACTTTTAAAATATATGTGATTATATAAATGATTGCTTAGTGTGCGGTAATTTGCTTTGTCTTTAGCCCCACGCTGTACCCTTCACATTAGCACGGTAGGCGGATGGAACTGGGGGGGACGTAGTATTACAGTAATCCGTTTCAATTAAGACACTGCCATACAAACTTACTATTAACTTCTCCTCGTGTACCAGAGCGAGGAAATAAAAGTATAAAAAAATACTAATAGCAGTCGTGGGATGCCGATAGAAGTGAAAACGGAA
>JAEIOK010000084.1:0-31769 GCA_019049475.1 Eueides isabella | reverse complement strand
GGGGGCTAATTGCGCGTTTATACGCTGAGAAATCTCAAAAATGGTAAAAATCAGTGTTTCGCGCTAAAATCGCTTGAACCTTAAAAATAAGGCAAGAATGTATATGGACATATGCCGAGCCAACTCATATCTAAGTAACAAAACAAAAATGAACAAAATCCATCAAATATAACTTATTTAAGTTTAAATGAAAATATATTTTTATAAACATAATTTACGTATTAAAATCCAAGTTGATTTCTAGAAAAGTATGTATAAAATTAAGTTTATTTACTGACAAGTAAACGTTTCAAGACACAACTGTGAAGTATCAATTGAATAACATAAGGTTTTGTTTCGTTTGGGAAAATTAATTCCTGACAAATTTTTACAAGTCCAAAGACCTTAGGTAGATTTCTGTGACATATCACACATTAATATAGGCATTTTCGAAAAATTCGAAGACTACCTAATTAATTTCAACAATGTTGGGGATGATTGATCGGGCTCGTGAAAACCTACCATCTGGTATGAGTGACGTCTGGGTGGGGGCTAATTGCGCGTTTATACTCTGAGAAATCTCAAAAATGGTAAAAATCAGTGTTTCGCGCTAAAATCGCTTGAACCTTAAAAATAAGGCAAGAATGTATATGCACATATGCCGAGCCAACTCATATCTAAGTAACAAAACAAAAATGAACAAAATCCATCGAATATAACTTATTTAAGTTTAAATGAAAATATATTTTTATAAACATAATTTACGTATTAAAATCCAAGTTGATTTCTAGAAAAGTATGTATAAAATTAAGTTTATTTACTGACAAGTAAACGTTTCAAGACACAACTGTGAAGTATCAATTGAATAACATAAGGTTTTGTTTCGTTTGGGAAAATTAATTCCTGACAAATTTTTACAAGTCCAAAGACCTTAGGTAGATTTCTGTGACATATCACACATTAATATAGGCATTTTCGAAAAACTCGAAGACTACCTAATGAATTTCAACAATGTTGGGGATGATTGATCGGGTTTGTGAAAACCTACCATCTGGTATGAGTGACGTCTGGGTGGGGGCTAATTGCGCGTTTATACTCTGAGAAATCTCAAAAATGGTAAAAATCAGTGTTTCGCGCTAAAATCACTTGTACCTTAAAAATAAGGCAAGAATGTATATGCACATATGCCGAGCCAACTCATATCTAAGTAACAAAACAAAAATGAACAAAATCCATCGAATATAACTTATTTAAGTTTAAATGAAAATATATTTTTATAAACATAATTTACATATTAAAATCCAAGTTGTTTTCTAGAAAAGTATGTATAAAATTAAGTTTATTTACTGACAAATAAACGTTTCAAGACACAACTGTGAAGTATCAATTGAATAACATAAGGTTTTGTTTCGTTTGGGAAAATTAATTCCTGACAAATTTTTACAAGTCCAAAGACCTTAGGTAGATTTCTGTGACATATCACACATTAATATAGGCATTTTCGAAAATCTCGAAGACTACCTAATGAATTTCAACAATGTTGGGGATGATTGATCGGGCTCGTGAAAACCTACCATCTGGTATGAGTGACGTCTGGGTGGGGGCTTATTGCGCGTTTATACTCTGAGAAATCTCAAAAATGGTAAAAATCAGTGTTTCGCGCTAAAATCGCTTGAACCTTAAAAATAAGGCAAGAATGTATATGCACATATGCCGAGCCAACTCATATCTAAGTAACAAAACAAAAATGAACAAAATCCATCAAATATAACTTATTTAAGTTTAAATGAAAATATATTTTTATAAACATAATTTACGTATTAAAATCCAAGTTGATTTCTAGAAAAGTATGTATAAAATTAAGTTTATTTACTGACAAGTAAACGTTTCAAGACACAACTGTGAAGTATCAATTGAATAACATAAGGTTTTGTTTCGTTTGGGAAAATTAATTCCTGACAAATTTTTACAAGTCCAAAGACCTTAGGTAGATTTCTGTGACATATCACACATTAATATAGGCATTTTCGAAAAACTCGAAGACTACCTAATGAATTTCAACAATGTTGGGGATGATTGATCGGGCTCGTGAAAACCTACCATCTGGTATGAGTGACGTCTGGGTGGGGGCTAATTGCGCGTTTATACTCTGAGAAATCTCAAAAATGGTAAAAATCAGTGTTTCGCGCTAAAATCGCTTGAACCTTAAAAATAAGGCAAGAATGTATATGCACATATGCCGAGCCAACTCATATCTAAGTAACAAAACAAAAATGAACAAAATCCATCAAATATAACTTATTTAAGTTTAAATGAAAATATATTTTTATAAACATAATTTACGTATTAAAATCCAAGTTGATTTCTAGAAAAGTATGTATAAAATTAAGTTTATTTACTGACAAGTAAACGTTTCAAGACACAACTGTGAAGTATCAATTGAATAACATAAGGTTTTGTTTCGTTTGGGAAAATTAATTCCTGACAAATTTTTACAAGTCCAAAGACCTTAGGTAGATTTCTGTGACATATCACACATTAATATAGGCATTTTCGAAAAACTCGAAGACTACCTAATGAATTTCAACAATGTTGGGGATGATTGATCGGGCTCGTGAAAACCTACCATCTGGTATGAGTGACGTCTGGGTGGGGGCTAATTGCGCGTTTATACTCTGAGAAATCTCAAAAATGGTAAAAATCAGTGTTTCGCGCTAAAATCGCTTGAACCTTAAAAATAAGGCAAGAATGTATATGCACATATGCCGAGCCAACTCATATCTAAGTAACAAAACAAAAATGAACAAAATCCATCAAATATAACTTATTTAAGTTTAAATGAAAATATATTTTTATAAACATAATTTACGTATTAAAATCCAAGTTGATTTCTAGAAAAGTATGTATAAAATTAAGTTTATTTACTGACAAATAAACGTTTCAAGACACAACTGTGAAGTATCAATTGAATAACATAAGGTTTTGTTTCGTTTGGGAAAATTAATTCCTGACAAATTTTTACAAGTCCAAAGACCTTAGGTAGATTTCTGTGACATATCACACATTAATATAGGCATTTTCGAAAAACTCGAAGACTACCTAATGAATTTCAACAATGTTGGGGATGATTGATCGGGCTCGTGAAAACCTACCATCTGGTATGAGTGACGTCTGGGTGGGGGCTAATTGCGCGTTTATACTCTGAGAAATCTCAAAAATGGTAAAAATCAGTGTTTCGCGCTAAAATCGCTTGAACCTTAAAAATAAGGCAAGAATGTATATGCACATATGCCGAGCCAACTCATATCTAAGTAACAAAACAAAAATGAACAAAATCCATCGAATATAACTTATTTAAGTTTAAATGAAAATATATTTTTATAAACATAATTTACGTATTAAAATCCAAGTTGATTTCTAGAAAAGTATGTATAAAATTAAGTTTATTTACTGACAAGTAAACGTTTCAAGACACAACTGTGAAGTATCAATTGAATAACATAAGGTTTTGTTTCGTTTGGGAAAATTAATTCCTGACAAATTTTTACAAGTCCAAAGACCTTAGGTAGATTTCTGTGACATATCACACATTAATATAGGCATTTTCGAAAAACTCGAAGACTACCTAATGAATTTCAACAATGTTGGGGATGATTGATCGGGCTCGTGAAAACCTACCATCTGGTATGAGTGACGTCTGGGTGGGGGCTAATTGCGCGTTTATACTCTGAGAAATCTCAAAAATGGTAAAAATCAGTGTTTCGCGCTAAAATCGCTTGAACCTTAAAAATAAGGCAAGAATGTATATGCACATATGCCGAGCCAACTCATATCTAAGTAACAAAACAAAAATGAACAAAATCCATCAAATATAACTTATTTAAGTTTAAATGAAAATATATTTTTATAAACATAATTTACGTATTAAAATCCAAGTTGATTTCTAGAAAAGTATGTATAAAATTAAGTTTATTTACTGACAAGTAAACGTTTCAAGACACAACTGTGAAGTATCAATTGAATAACATAAGGTTTTGTTTCGTTTGGGAAAATTAATTCCTGACAAATTTTTACAAGTCCAAAGACCTTAGGTAGATTTCTGTGACATATCACACATTAATATAGGCATTTTCGAAAAACTCGAAGACTACCTAATGAATTTCAACAATGTTGGGGATGATTGATCGGGCTCGTGAAAACCTACCATCTGGTATGAGTGACGTCTGGGTGGGGGCTAATTGCGCGTTTATACTCTGAGAAATCTCAAAAATGGTAAAAATCAGTGTTTCGCGCTAAAATCGCTTGAACCTTAAAAATAAGGCAAGAATGTATATGCACATATGCCGAGCCAACTCATATCTAAGTAACAAAACAAAAATGAACAAAATCCATCAAATATAACTTATTTAAGTTTAAATGAAAATATATTTTTATAAACATAATTTACGTATTAAAATCCAAGTTGATTTCTAGAAAAGTATGTATAAAATTAAGTTTATTTACTGACAAGTAAACGTTTCAAGACACAACTGTGAAGTATCAATTGAATAACATAAGGTTTTGTTTCGTTTGGGAAAATTAATTCCTGACAAATTTTTACAAGTCCAAAGACCTTAGGTAGATTTCTGTGACATATCACACATTAATATAGGCATTTTCGAAAAACTCGAAGACTACCTAATGAATTTCAACAATGTTGGGGATGATTGATCGGGCTCGTGAAAACCTACCATCTGGTATGAGTGACGTCTGGGTGGGGGCTAATTGCGCGTTTATACTCTGAGAAATCTCAAAAATGGTAAAAATCAGTGTTTCGCGCTAAAATCGCTTGAACCTTAAAAATAAGGCAAGAATGTATATGCACATATGCCGAGCCAACTCATATCTAAGTAACAAAACAAAAATGAACAAAATCCATCGAATATAACTTATTTAAGTTTAAATGAAAATATATTTTTATAAACATAATTTACGTATTAAAATCCAAGTTGATTTCTAGAAAAGTATGTATAAAATTAAGTTTATTTACTGACAAGTAAACGTTTCAAGACACAACTGTGAAGTATCAATTGAATAACATAAGGTTTTGTTTCGTTTGGGAAAATTAATTCCTGACAAATTTTTACAAGTCCAAAGACCTTAGGTAGATTTCTGTGACATATCACACATTAATATAGGCATTTTCGAAAAACTCGAAGACTACCTAATGAATTTCAACAATGTTGGGGATGATTGATCGGGCTCGTGAAAACCTACCATCTGGTATGAGTGACGTCTGGGTGGGGGCTAATTGCGCGTTTATACTCTGAGAAATCTCAAAAATGGTAAAAATCAGTGTTTCGCGCTAAAATCGCTTGAACCTTAAAAATAAGGCAAGAATGTATATGCACATATGCCGAGCCAACTCATATCTAAGTAACAAAACAAAAATGAACAAAATCCATCGAATATAACTTATTTAAGTTTAAATGAAAATATATTTTTATAAACATAATTTACGTATTAAAATCCAAGTTGATTTCTAGAAAAGTATGTATAAAATTAAGTTTATTTACTGACAAGTAAACGTTTCAAGACACAACTGTGAAGTATCAATTGAATAACATAAGGTTTTGTTTCGTTTGGGAAAATTAATTCCTGACAAATTTTTACAAGTCCAAAGACCTTAGGTAGATTTCTGTGACATATCACACATTAATATAGGCATTTTCGAAAAACTCGAAGACTACCTAATGAATTTCAACAATGTTGGGGATGATTGATCGGGCTCGTGAAAACCTACCATCTGGTATGAGTGACGTCTGGGTGGGGGCTAATTGCGCGTTTATACTCTGAGAAATCTCAAAAATGGTAAAAATCAGTGTTTCGCGCTAAAATCGCTTGAACCTTAAAAATAAGGCAAGAATGTATATGCACATATGCCGAGCCAACTCATATCTAAGTAACAAAACAAAAATGAACAAAATCCATCGAATATAACTTATTTAAGTTTAAATGAAAATATATTTTTATAAACATAATTTACGTATTAAAATCCAAGTTGATTTCTAGAAAAGTATGTATAAAATTAAGTTTATTTACTGACAAGTAAACGTTTCAAGACACAACTGTGAAGTATCAATTGAATAACATAAGGTTTTGTTTCGTTTGGGAAAATTAATTCCTGACAAATTTTTACAAGTCCAAAGACCTTAGGTAGATTTCTGTGACATATCACACATTAATATAGGCATTTTCGAAAAACTCGAAGACTACCTAATGAATTTCAACAATGTGGGGATGATTGATCGGGCTCGTGAAAACCTACCATCTGGTATGAGTGACGTCTGGGTGGGGGCTAATTGCGCGTTTATACTCTGAGAAATCTCAAAAATGGTAAAAATCAGTGTTTCGCGCTAAAATCGCTTGAACCTTAAAAATAAGGCAAGAATGTATATGCACATATGCCGAGCCAACTCATATCTAAGTAACAAAACAAAAATGAACAAAATCCATCGAATATAACTTATTTAAGTTTAAATGAAAATATATTTTTATAAACATAATTTACGTATTAAAATCCAAGTTGATTTCTAGAAAAGTATGTATAAAATTAAGTTTATTTACTGACAAGTAAACGTTTCAAGACACAACTGTGAAGTATCAATTGAATAACATAAGGTTTTGTTTCGTTTGGGAAAATTAATTCCTGACAAATTTTTACAAGTCCAAAGACCTTAGGTAGATTTCTGTGACATATCACACATTAATATAGGCATTTTCGAAAAACTCGAAGACTACCTAATGAATTTCAACAATGTTGGGGATGATTGATCGGGCTCGTGAAAACCTACCATCTGGTATGAGTGACGTCTAGGTGGGGGCTAATTGCGCGTTTATACTCTGAGAAATCTCAAAAATGGTAAAAATCAGTGTTTCGCGCTAAAATCGCTTGAACCTTAAAAATAAGGCAAGAATGTATATGCACATATGCCGAGCCAACTCATATCTAAGTAACAAAACAAAAATGAACAAAATCCATCGAATATAACTTATTTAAGTTTAAATGAAAATATATTTTTATAAACATAATTTACGTATTAAAATCCAAGTTGATTTCTAGAAAAGTATGTATAAAATTAAGTTTATTTACTGACAAGTAAACGTTTCAAGACACAACTGTGAAGTATCAATTGAATAACATAAGGTTTTGTTTCGTTTGGGAAAATTAATTCCTGACAAATTTTTACAAGTCCAAAGACCTTAGGTAGATTTCTGTGACATATCACACATTAATATAGGCATTTTCGAAAAACTCGAAGACTACCTAATGAATTTCAACAATGTTGGGGATGATTGATCGGGCTCGTGAAAACCTACCATCTGGTATGAGTGACGTCTGGGTGGGGGCTAATTGCGCGTTTATACTCTGAGAAATCTCAAAAATGGTAAAAATCAGTGTTTCGCGCTAAAATCGCTTGAACCTTAAAAATAAGGCAAGAATGTATATGCACATATGCCGAGCCAACTCATATCTAAGTAACAAAACAAAAATGAACAAAATCCATCAAATATAACTTATTTAAGTTTAAATGAAAATATATTTTTATAAACATAATTTACGTATTAAAATCCAAGTTGATTTCTAGAAAAGTATGTATAAAATTAAGTTTATTTACTGACAAGTAAACGTTTCAAGACACAACTGTGAAGTATCAATTGAATAACATAAGGTTTTGTTTCGTTTGGGAAAATTAATTCCTGACAAATTTTTACAAGTCCAAAGACCTTAGGTAGATTTCTGTGACATATCACACATTAATATAGGCATTTTCGAAAAACTCGAAGACTACCTAATGAATTTCAACAATGTTGGGGATGATTGATCGGGCTCGTGAAAACCTACCATCTGGTATGAGTGACGTCTGGGTGGGGGCTAATTGCGCGTTTATACTCTGAGAAATCTCAAAAATGGTAAAAATCAGTGTTTCGCGCTAAAATCGCTTGAACCTTAAAAATAAGGCAAGAATGTATATGCACATATGCCGAGCCAACTCATATCTAAGTAACAAAACAAAAATGAACAAAATCCATCAAATATAACTTATTTAAGTTTAAATGAAAATATATTTTTATAAACATAATTTACGTATTAAAATCCAAGTTGATTTCTAGAAAAGTATGTATAAAATTAAGTTTATTTACTGACAAGTAAACGTTTCAAGACACAACTGTGAAGTATCAATTGAATAACATAAGGTTTTGTTTCGTTTGGGAAAATTAATTCCTGACAAATTTTTACAAGTCCAAAGACCTTAGGTAGATTTCTGTGACATATCACACATTAATATAGGCATTTTCGAAAAACTCGAAGACTACCTAATGAATTTCAACAATGTTGGGGATGATTGATCGGGCTCGTGAAAACCTACCATCTGGTATGAGTGACGTCTGGGTGGGGGCTAATTGCGCGTTTATACTCTGAGAAATCTCAAAAATGGTAAAAATCAGTGTTTCGCGCTAAAATCGCTTGAACCTTAAAAATAAGGCAAGAATGTATATGCACATATGCCGAGCCAACTCATATCTAAGTAACAAAACAAAAATGAACAAAATCCATCGAATATAACTTATTTAAGTTTAAATGA
The DNA here is from genome assembly GCA_019049475.1 of Eueides isabella. Classification (NCBI taxonomy): domain Eukaryota; kingdom Metazoa; phylum Arthropoda; class Insecta; order Lepidoptera; family Nymphalidae; genus Eueides; species Eueides isabella. The sequence continues at coordinate 23,163 of JAEIOK010000084.1, read as the reverse complement.
AAATATATTTTTATAAACATAATTTACGTATTAAAATCCAAGTTGATTTCTAGAAAAGTATGTATAAATTTAAGTTTATTTACTGACAAGTAAACGTTTCAAGACACAACTGTGAAGTATCAATTGAATAACATAAGGTTTTGTTTCGTTTGGGAAAATTAATTCCTGACAAATTTTTACAAGTCCAAAGACCTTAGGTAGATTTCTGTGGCATATCACACATTAATATAGGAATTTTCGAAAAACTCGAAGACTACCTAATGAATTTCAACAATGTTGGGGATGATTGATCGGGCTTGTGAAAACCTACCATCTGGTATGAGTGACGTCTGGGTGGGGGCTAATTGCGCGTTTATACGCTGAGAAATCTCAAAAATGGTAAAAATCAGTGTTTCGCGCTAAAATCGCTTGAACCTTAAAAATAAGGCAAGAATGTATATGCACATATGCCGAGCCAACTCATATCTAAGTAACAAAACAAAAATGAACAAAATCCATCGAATATAACTTATTTAAGTTAAAATGAAAATATATTTTTATAAACATAATTTACGTGTTAATATCGCGAGGCATATCGAATCTGGGCCAAGGCACTTGCCACTAAGGATCCGAAGGTGAAAACCTTAAAAAGAAAGTACAACCATGCCTCTAGGTACTTTAAGTGGCAAATTGCCAGAGCAAGGTCCAAGCACATCGCTAAAATCGGCGAGAAGCTTGAGAGCTATCCGTCCGGAACTCGACAGTTTTGGGCCCTCTCAAAGGCTGCGCTTGGCAACTTTAGCCGGCCATCGCTTCCGCCGCTACGTACAGAAAATGACATCCTGGTCCATACGGCGAAAGAGAAAGCCGATCTCCTGGGCGCTCTCTTTGCCTCAAACTCGACTATGGATGACCGAGGAACAACGCCGCCGACCATCCCGCGGTGTCAGAGCTCAATGCCTGACATTAAATTTAGTCAGAAAGCTATTAGGCGAGCTCTGTCTTCCTTGGACATCCACAAGTCGAGTGGGCCAGATGGCATTTCTCCTCTTGTGCTCCGTTCGTGTGCTCCTGAGCTGACACCGGTGCTAACGCGTCTATTTCGGCACTCTTACTCAGTTGGCGTAGTCCCAGATTCATGGAAGAGCGCTCTTATCCACCCGATTCCGAAAAAAGGCGATGGTGCCGATCCAACTAACTACAGGCCTATTGCTATTACCTCCCTGCTCTCAAAAATTATGGAGAGCATAATTAATAGCCAGCTCTTGGTTTACCTGGAGGATCACCGATTGATTAACGACCGCCAATATGGCTTTCGTCGGGGTCGCTCAACCGGTGATCTTCTGGTTTACCTAACCCACCGCTGGGCTGCGGCTATTGATAGCAAGGGAGAGGGCCTGGCAGTTAGTTTGGACATGGCAAAGGCCTTCGATCGTGTGTGGCACGGAGCGCTCCTTGCGAAACTTCCATCTTACGGGCTTCCCGAGAATTTATGTAAGTTGATTGCTAGCTTTCTCACTGGGCGCAGCATCAAGGTCGCTGTCGACGGTGTTTGCTCCAAATACATGCCCGTGAACGCCGGCGTCCCCCAAGGCTGCGTGCTGTCCCCTTCGCTATTTCTTCTGCATATCAATGACATGTTAGAGGACTCTAACATACATTGTTATGCAGATGATAGCACTGTGGACGCTGTATACTCCGGCCATGCAAGTCTTTCTCGGGAAAACGTCGACCAGTGCCGAAATCAACTTGTGTCCTGCGTTGAGGCATCCCTCGAGAATGTCTCCGCATGGGGTGAAAAGAACCTTGTTCACTTCAACCCCCAGAAGACACAAGTCTGCGCGTTAACCGCTAAAAAAACCCCATTTGTCGTATCACCAGTTTTCGAGGACACTCCCCTTAAAGCCGCGCCCTGTATCAGTATATTGGGCCTCAGCTTTTCGAACGACTGCCAGTATCGCGATCATCTGGAAAGCAAGGCCAAGTTGGCCTCGAAGAAACTGGGGGTCATCAGCAGAGCGAGACAGTATTTCACGCCAAAACACCGTTTAGCCCTGTATAGGGCCCAGGTGCGGCCTCATATGGAATACTGTTCTCACCTTTGGGCTGGTGCACCCCAGTATCAGCTTGAACCATTTGATCGCATACAACGTAGAGCCGTTCGAATCGTTGGGAACCCAGTGATCTGTGTGGGGCTTGATACTTTGGCTTTGCGTAGAGACGTATCCTCCCTGTGCGTTCTCTACCGCATTTATCACGGGGAGTGTTCTGGAGAACTGTTTGACTTGATACCTGCCGCCGAATTTTCCAACCGCACAGTACGTCACAAACTAAAGTACCATCCACATCATCTGGACACGTGGCATTCGACTACTGTGCGGTTTCGTAGGAATTTTCTTCCACGCGCCACACATCTGTGGAACGACCTACCCGCGGCAGTATTTCCAGGTCGATACGACATGGGTACCTTCAAAAAGCGCGTCTACCTCCACCTTAAAGGCCGGCAACGCCCTTGTAGCTCCCCTGGTGTTACACGGGGCCGTGGGCGACGGTGATCACTCACCATCAGGTGACCCGTACGCTCGTTTGCCTTGTCTTTTCCATAAAAAAAAAAAAACGTATTAAGATCCAAGTTGATTTCTAGAAAAGTATGTATAAAATTAAGTTTATTTACTGACAAATAAACGTTTCAAGACACAACTGTGAAGTATCAATTGAATAACATACGGTTTTGTTTCGTTTAGGAAAATAAATTCATGACAATTTTTTACAAGTCCAAAGACCTTAGGTAGATTTCTGTGACATATCACACATTAATGTAGGCATTTTCGAAAAACTCGAAGACTACCTAATGAATTTCAACAATGTTGGGGATGATTGATCGGGCTCGTGAAAACCTACCATCTGGTATGAGTGACGTCTGGGTGGGGGCTAATTGCGCGTTTATACGCTGAGAAATCTCAAAAATGGTAAAAATCAGTGTTTCGCGCTAAAATCGCTTGAACCTTAAAAATATGACAAAAATGTACATACACATATGCCGAGCTAACTCATATCTATGTAACAAAACAAATATGAACAAAATCTATCAAATAAAACTTACTTAAGTTTAAATGAAAAAATATTTTTATGAACATAATTTACATATTAAAATCCAAGTTGTTTTCTAGAAAAATATGTATAAAATTAAGTTTATTTACTGACAAATAAACGTTTTAAGACACAACTGTGAAGTATCAATTGAATAACATAAGGTTTTGTTTCGTTTGGGAAAATTAATTCCTGACAAATTTTTACAAGTCCAAAGACCTTAAGTAGATTTCTGTGACATATCACACATTAATATAGGCATTTTCGAAAAACTCGAAGACTACCTAATGAATTTCAACAATGTTGGGGATGATTGATCGGGCTCGTGAAAACCTACCATCTGGTATGAGTGACGTCTGGGTGGGGGCTAATTGCGCGTTTATACGCTGAGAAATCTCAAAAATGGTAAAAATCAGTGTTTCGCGCTAAAATCGCTTGAACCTTAAAAATTTGACAAAAATGTACATACACATATGCCGAGCTAACTCATATCTAAGTAACAAAACAAAAATGAACAAAATCTATCGAATAAAACTTACTTAAGTTTAAATGAAAAAATATTTTTATAAACATAATTTACATATTAAAATCCAAGTTGTTTTCTAGACAAATATGTATAAAATTAAGTTTATTTACTGACAAATAAAGGTTTTAAGACACAACTGTGAAGTATCAATTGAATAACATAAGGTTTTGTTTCGTTTGGGAAAATTAATTCCTGACAAATTTTTACAAGTCCAAAGACCTTAGGTAGATTTCTGTGGCATATCACACATTAATATAGGCATTTTCGAAAAACTCGAAGACTACCTAATGAATTTCAACAATGTTGGGGATGATTGATCGGGCTCGTGAAAACCTACCATCTGGTATGAGTGACGTCTGGGTGGGGGCTAATTGCGCGTTTATACTCTGAGAAATCTCAAAAATGGTAAAAATCAGTGTTTCGCGCTAAAATCGCTTGAACCTTAAAAATAAGGCAAGAATGTATATGCACATATGCCGAGCCAACTCATATCTAAGTAACAAAACAAAAATGAACAAAATCCATCGAATATAACTTATTTAAGTTTAAATGAAAATATATTATTATAAACATAATTTACGTATTAAAATCCAAGTTGATTTCTAGAAAAGTATGTATAAATTTAAGTTTATTTACTGACAAATAAACGTTTCAAGACACAACTGTGAAGTATCAATTGAATAACATAAGGTTTTGTTTCGTTTGGGAAAATAAATTCCTGACAATTTTTTACAAGTCCAAAGACCTTAGGTAGATTTCTGTGACATATCACACATTAATATAGGCATTTTCGAAAAACTCGAAGACTACCTAATGAATTTCAACAATGTTGGGGATGATTGATCGGGCTCGTGAAAACCTACCATCTGGTATGAGTGACGTCTGGGTGGGGGCTAATTGCGCGTTTATACGCTGAGAAATCTCAAAAATGGTAAAAATCAGTGTTTCGCGCTAAAATCGCTTGAACCTTAAAAATATGACAAAAATGTACATACACATATGCCGAGCTAACTCATATCTAAGTAACAAAACAAATATGAACAAAATCTATCAAATAAAACTTACTTAAGTTTAAATGAAAAAATATTTTTATAAACATAATTTACATATTAAATTCCAAGTTGTTTTCTAGAAAAATATGTATAAAATTAAGTTTATTTACTGACAAATAAACGTTTTAAGACACAACTGTGAAGTATCAATTGAATAACATAAGGTTTTGTTTCGTTTGGGAAAATTAATTCCTGACAAATTTTTACAAGTCCAAAGACCTTAGGTAGATTTCTGTGACATATCACACATTAATATAGGCATTTTCGAAAACTCGAAGACTACCTAATGAATTTCAACAATGTTGGGGATGATTGATCGGGCTCGTGAAAACCTACCATCTGGTATGAGTGACGTCTGGGTGGGGGCTAATTGCGCGTTTATACGCTGAGAAATCTCAAAAATGGTAAAAATCAGTGTTTCGCGCTAAAATCGCTTGAACCTTAAAAATATGACAAAAATGTACATACACATATGCCGAGCTAACTCATATCTAAGTAACAAAACAAATATGAACAAAATCTATCGAATAAAACTTACTTAAGTTTAAATGAAAAAATATTTTTATAAACATAATTTACATATTAAAATCCAAGTTGTTTTCTAGAAAAATATGTATAAAATTAAGTTTATTTACTGACAAATAAACGTTTTAAGACACAACTGTGAAGTATCAATTGAATAACATAAGGTTTTGTTTCGTTTGGGAAAATTAATTCCTGACAAATTTTTACAAGTCCAAAGACCTTAGGTAGATTTCTGTGACATATCACACATTAATATAGGCATTTTCGAAAAACTCGAAGACTACCTAATGAATTTCAACAATGTTGGGGATGATTGATCGGGCTCGTGAAAACCTACCATCTGGTATGAGTGACGTCTGGGTGGGGGCTAATTGCGCGTTTATACGCTGAGAAATCTCAAAAATGGTAAAAATCAGTGTTTCGCGCTAAAATCGCTTGAACCTTAAAAATATGACAAAAATGTACATACACATATGCCGAGCTAACTCATATCTAAGTAACAAAACAAAAATGAACAAAATCCATCGAATATAACTTACTTAAGTTTAAATGAAAAAATATTTTTATAAACATAATTTACATATTAAAATCCAAGTTGATTTCTAGAAAAGTATGTATAAAATTAAGTTTATTTACTGACAAATAAACGTTTCAAGACACAACTGTGAAGTATCAATTGAATAACATAAGGTTTTGTTTCGTTTGGGAAAATTAATTCCTGACAAATTTTTACAAGTCCAAAGACCTTAGGTAGATTTCTGTGACATATCACACATTAATATAGGCATTTTCGAAAAACTCGAAGACTACCTAATGAATTTCAACAATGTTGGGGATGATTGATCGGGCTCGTGAAAACCTACCATCTGGTATGAGTGACGTCTGGGTGGGGGCTAATTGCGCGTTTATACTCTGAGAAATCTCAAAAATGGTAAAAATCAGTGTTTCGCGCTAAAATCGCTTGAACCTTAAAAATAAGGCAAGAATGTATATGCACATATGCCGAGCCAACTCATATCTAAGTAACAAAACAAAAATGAACAAAATCCATCGAATATAACTTATTTAAGTTTAAATGAAAATATATTATTATAAACATAATTTACGTATTAAAATCCAAGTTGATTTCTAGAATAGTATGTATAAATTTAAGTTTATTTACTGACAAATAAACGTTTCAAGACACAACTGTGAAGTATCAATTGAATAACATAAGGTTTTGTTTCGTTTGGGAAAATTAATTCATGACAATTTTTTACAAGTCCAAAGACCTTAGGTAGATTTCTGTGACATATCACACATTAATATAGGCATTTTCGAAAAACTCGAAGACTACCTAATGAATTTCAACAATGTTGGGGATGATTGATCGGGCTCGTGAAAACCTACCATCTGGTATGAGTGACGTCTGGGTGGGGGCTAATTGCGCGTTTATACGCTGAGAAATCTCAAAAATGGTAAAAATCAGTGTTTCGCGCTAAAATCGCTTGAACCTTAAAAATATGACAAAAATGTACATACACATATGCCGAGCTAACTCATATCTAAGTAACAAAACAAATATGAACAAAATAAATCAAAAAATAAATAGTTATGTTGGCTCATGGCATGAGAACGGTACAGGTAAATGCTTAATCGGCATTCTAAGTATGGTAACGCGAATCCTCTCAAGCCATGGGAAACATTCTTATGTATTTTTAATATTAATTTTTCTTGGGATAGTTTTTTAATCGACAAGAGCATGCGCTTCTGCTTGGTCGTTTCAGTATTTTAAGTCTTTAGTAATTAATTATATAAGAACATGAAATTCTGTTCAATACATAATTAAAATAAATTCAAATTAAAGTTTTATTACTTTTTAAAAAGCCCACTCGCGCTCCCGTAAACTTGTCTGGCGCAGCCGGTAGGATAGTTTCCACATAAATTACAGCCTTCATCTATAAATTACGCGTCAAAATCCGCAAAAAGGGCTTGAAGGTCTGTAAGGAACTATCCCGAACCAAATAAATACGACAGTGCGTGAGGAGCCTGGAGCTGATGATGCTGACCTCGGGGTGGTGAGTAGAATTTTTCACCTTCCTTGTATCCCGTTATAAATAAAATGAATTTCTTTTATTATAACGTAGTCTGATTTTCTTAATATTTCGAATCAAAATCTTTGAAATATTATAGTTAAGTAATTATGTTTAATTTTATTATTTCGAATCCAAATCTTTGAAATATAACGTTTGATTAATACTACTGTGTATTTTATTTAAATTTTAAATAATTAAAATACTTATTATATTTGTGGTAACGTATTGTTAAGAATCAATTTCTTTATTTTATTCCTATTGTAAGATTTTAAATAAAATAAAAAAAAAAAAAAATGGAACATATAGCTCTAATTCCCACTGAAATTTTAAAATTAATTCCACTTTTTGGTGGCGACAAACGCCAATTAAATTTATTTTTACGGAAATGTGAATATGTAATTGATAAATTTCAAGGCAGTGATGCACAAAATGTGTACATAATGCATGCTATTACTAGTCGCTTAGTAGACAGGGCCGCTGCGCTTATCAGTGAGCGTGAGGATATTGTTACATGGTCGGAATTTAAAGATTTATTAATTCAACATTTTGGAGACCCGCGTAGTGAGGAATGTATTGCTATAGAGTTAGAGAATTTAAAAATAAAAACAGGAGAGAGTTATCTTGATTTTTGTAATAGGGTACAATCGGTACGTTCGGTACTTCTATCAAAGGTCAATCATATTGTAAATGAAGAAATAAGACAAAGTAAAATTATTATTTATAATAACACTTCTTTAAATGTGTTTTTATATAATTTACCAGAAAATCTAGTGCGGATAGTTAGGTTGAAAACACCCAAAAGTTTAGAATCAGCTTTAAGTGTAGTTTTAGAGGAAATGAATTTCCAGGAGCAATATAATCAACGTAATAAATATATTTTAAAACAGAATAATCCTTCCACGCAGATTACACAGTTTAAATCACAGAATCATTTAGATTTTCATGCGAAGCCCGGTTATTTTAATAATAAAGTTTTGTATCAATCAAATCAACAGCCACAGTTTAAATTCGGCATACCACAAGCATCGAATAACCCTCCCGTTGGATTTAGGCCAAACTTATCCCCATATAAATTCGGTATTCCTAAGGGACCGCATATACCACCGCCAAGAGTTAACCCCTACTATGGGCACCGTCCATTTCAGCAGGTAGGTTATCGTCCACCGTTTAACGCAAATAATTATAACGGACACCCAACGCAATTTGGATATAAACCTAATTTTAATAAAAGCACACCCAATCAAAATGATGTCTCTATGAGAAGTGCTTTACCTAATAAACCAAATTTACCCTTAAATGAAATGTACACGTATGATATCGACTACGACAATGACTACGACAATAACGAAAATATGTGTTCTCCAGAACATGTATATGACCCCGAATATAATCTCTATTACCATCCAAACATTTCAGACCATTACGACTTTCCAAATGACTCGAATGAAGAGGAAAAAGCCGATAACATTGAGCAACCTAATAAAACAGAAAATTTTTGCATACGAGCCTCAAACCTAGAGAATGTATAGAGTTAAATTGTGATAAAAATTTAAAGTTGCCTTATGTGTATATTCCCGAAATAGATGCCAAATTTATGATCGATACCGGAAGCACACGATCGTTTTTAAGCCCTGAAAAGGCATATTATTACTTTGAAAATTATATTACCTATGAACCTTTTCAAGTTACAAGCACACATGCTACCAGTTTACATGGTGAAGTAGTTAAAACCCCCCTTATGCCTACATTTAATTGTAATTATATACAAAAATTTTACGTATATAATGTGGATTCAAAATATGACGGATTAATTGGTAACGATCTTTTGAAACAATTAGAAGCTGTAATTGATTTAAAACATAAAGTACTTAAAACAAAATACTCAAAAATTCCCATAATATATAACGATTCAGAATATATTTTAGTTTTACCCCCGCGTTCTGAAATAAGAGTATCCTTACCAACGAATCAACATTCTGGGGATGCAATCCTTAATTTTACTGAATTTTGCAAGGGCGTAAGAATGCCAAGTGCAGTAGTGAGGTGCGTGAATGGTTATGCGAAAACTATTATACAAAATACATTAGATAAACAAATGGAGCTTAGTATAAAGTCGCCGTTTGAAGTGGAAATGTATGAAATATCTGAGTGCAAGGTTAATTTTATGAAAGATATGAGGGAAATAGAAAAGGAAGAGTTATTAATTAAAAATTTAGAGAAATTAAGGTTAGAACACATTAATGAAATAGAGAAAAATAAAATTTTTACTTTATGTCATGAATATAAAGACATATTTTATTGTGACCAACTACCATTGACATTCACTAACGATGTTAAGCACTTTATTAGAACTAAAAATGAGGACCCCATATATATAAAACCCTATAGACAAGCACCTGTTCAAAGTGAAGAGATTAAACGACAAGTAGAGAAACTTTTGACTGACAATGTTATACAAGAATCTTACTCACCTTGGAGCGCTCCAGTTCATCTCGTCCCTAAAAAGATGGATGCTTCAGGAGAAGTTAAGTACAGAATGGTTGTAGACTATAGACGACTCAATGAAATTACTATTGATGACAAATATCCCCTTCCCAATATCACTGACCTGTTTGACAAATTAGGGAAAAGCACGTATTTTACGACATTAGATTTAGCTAGCGGATATCACCAAATAGAAATTAATGAATCAGACCGTCAAAAAACTGCATTTAGTACTCAGACAGGACATTTTGAATTTTTAAGAATGCCCTTTGGACTAAAAACTGCCCCAGCTACTTTCCAAAGAACGATGGACAACGTCTTGAGAGGACTACAAGGTATACATTGCATGGTTTATTTAGACGACATAATTATATTCTCCCCTAGTTTAGAAGAGCACATTAAAAGTCTCAGAATTGTATTTGACAGATTACGTAGGACTAACTTAAAGGTACAACTTGACAAATCAGAATTTTTACGCAAAGAGGTTTTATACTTAGGACATATGATTACTAAAGACGGACTCAAACCCAATGACGACAAAATAAAAGCTGTTTTAGATTTCCCTTTACCAAAAACCACCAAAGAAATTAAAAGCTTTTTAGGTTTAATAGGATACTACAGACGTTTTATAAGAGATTTTGCTCGAATTACACAACCCTTGACCGCTTGCTTAAAGAAACGAAATACATTAATAATTGACGAAAAATATATAGAAGCATTTCAGAAATGTAAGGAATTATTAACGAATGCCCCCCTTTTACAATACCCTGACTATGACAAGCCATTCATTTTGACAACTGACGCTTCAGCCCTAGCTTTAGGAGCCGTATTATCACAAGGACCTATTGGTAGCGATCGTCCTATTGCCTATGCTAGCCGAACTCTTAGTGATACAGAAGTACGGTATAGTACGATAGAGCGTGAGTTATTAGGGATACTTTGGGCCGTTAAACATTTTAGACCCTATTTATATGGTCGAAAATTTGTCATTTACACTGACCATCGTCCCTTAGCTTGGTTATATTCCCTTAAGGAGCCTAATAGTAAGCTTACACGTTGGCGATTACGTTTACAAGAATATGATTTTGAGGTAATCTATAAAAAAGGCAAACAAAATACAAACGCCGACGCACTTTCACGAATAAAGATAAATGCTATAGAATTGGATGATAACGCTTCTCTCGTAGTTAATGTTGATGAAAAAGAATCTCGACTTCAAGAGCATTTGTGTGACGTTACAAAAGAAATTGTAAAATTATCTACAAGACATAGCTCTGACGAATCTAGGACTATTACCATATCTGACTCTGAAGCAACAATATCAGCTAGTTCTAGAGATTTATCGGAAAAAGAATATCCTATCCCTTCCATTACTTCAAGTTCTGCCACTGAAACAGTTCATTCAAATGTTCAATGCGATACATCAGGCATTCCCATTTTACATGAGGCGATTGATACAAAACCGAATCAAATATTAGTATTTACCTGGCAAAAAAATGACTTACATGTTAAAGATTTATCTAGGCCAAAAGAGAAAATTCTTGAAGTATTTTTACCTTTAAATAATTTAGAGTTAGTTAAACAATTTCTTAAAGAATATATTCGCCCAAAGATTAAATACTTTATATATTTTGAAAATCCTCAACATAGAAGAGATTTTGCAAATACAATTATAGCTTTATTTAAAAAAGACACCATAAATATTAAAGAATGTACAGAAAGGGTAGTTTTTATAGAGAATGAGGGAGAACAAAAATCAATTATATTAAAATATCACCAGGGTAAGACGTGTCACAGAGGTATTAAAGAAACTATGACTAGAATAAAACGTAACTATTTTTGGCATAACATGCAGGAAACTATTTCAGCCGTAATAAATGCTTGTGAATCTTGTCGAAAGATGAAATATGATAGAAAACCAATTAAACCAGTTTTGCAATTAACTCAAACTCAAGACGCCCCTTTCCAAGAAGTATTCATAGATATTTTTAGCATAGAAGGAAAGTATTATTTAACTATAGTAGATGCTTTTAGCAAATTAGGTCAGGCAATAGAAATTAGTAATCGTTCCACCCCTGAAGTAGTCCGTGCTTTAATTAAATACTTCTCTATGTATGGGATTCCTAGAAAAATTACCGCAGATCCAGGGACAGAATTTAATAATGAATTAATGAGAGAATTAGCAGACATGTATAAAATAACTCTTCATATCACTACTCCTAATAATCCTAATTCAACAGGTATTGTAGAAAGATTTCATTCTACAATTATAGAAATTTACAGATTAGCAAAATATGAGCATAAATTTACGGACGCAGCTTCCGTTATGATCTATTCTATTATGGCTTATAATCACACTATACATAGCGCTACTGGCTTAACGCCATTTGAACTAGTTTTCGGTCATACTGACTCTAATGACGTGTTTAATATAGAATTTAAAAAGAATTATATACAACAATTACTCAAAGATCATGTTAAACGTACGAAGTATTTATATCAGTATATCTCTAATAAATTACGCGAGAATAAAGAAGAATTAATAAAAAAAAGTAATGGTGAGCAAGATATAGAGTTAGGGTTAGGGAAAACTATTTTCACAAAACCAGTTAACACTAGGAGGAGTAAGGATAAGTCTCCTTTTCAAAAAGCGTGTGTTAGCGGGGAAATTACTAAAAACATAGTACCCTATAAAAATTGGGGATCGTCAAACAAAAGTACCCATTAAAAATGTAAAACGACCTCCACAGGTGGTGCTTGATCGTTCTCGCGATGACGACGAAAAACATCCAATCCCTTCGACTTCAAAAAATTGAAGGTAACCCGGGATTATTGCCGGTAAGGCAAGGTCAGGCTTATAAACAAGAGAATAAGTGGATTATTATTAAAGTATTAGATTTAAGTATAATTTTTAGGGATTTAGAATTTAATATAAACCGATATAATGAGTTTGATAAATTAATTAATGTTAATAAGCCTTATTTACTTGAATTCACTAATATGAAAATGGAAGTAGAATATTTGATAAATAATACAATTGAAAAAGTAAGGCAAATAGCACCAGTGAAAAGATTTAAAAGAGGTTTAATTAATCCGTTAGGTTCATTTATAAAAGCAATATCAGGTAATTTAGATAATAATGATGCAATTCGATACGATACTCTCATTAATAAGTTACATGACAAAGAAAGTCTAATTGAAAGTAAAATAACATTGGTTTCCAAAATGATGGATTATAATATTAATAGTACGGAAATTTTATATAACAATTCAATTATTATTAGTGAGCGCCTAAAACGCGTAGAACAAATGTTAAATGATATAGCCGCGAAAGAGAATAATTCTATTTATTCAACTTATGTTCTAGGTATTTACAGTACATTTATTAATAATTTTCGTTCAATATATATAAAATTAAATGAAATTGAGACTTCTTTAGCTTTTGGTAAAATTTCTGTACTACATCAATCGATAATAAATTCGACAGAATTGTTATATATATTATTAGGTATAGAAAAATTTCATAGTTTAATATATCCTGTAACAGAAAGTAACTTAGTTAAAATAGAGCAAACATTTATTATTAAAGTATATGTAAAAGGAAATCAGATTACATTCATAATGGAAGTACCTCTCACAGATAATAATACATATAATTATTATAAGATTTATTCATTACCTATTTTTAATACATTTAGAAATGAAACTTCCATTGTTATCCCCGAATATCCCTTCCTTATGGTGAAAGGTTCTAAATACTTGTCGCTCGTGGCGCCGTGTCAGCAACTTTCCGGTGATAACCAGTACTTATGCACTGAACATGAGATAGTGCCATATGCTACTACAACGTGTACGCAACAGTTAATGCAGTTTCAAGAAAACTTATCACGCTGTATACGCCGTGTTATACAAATTGAGGAAGTTAAAGCGCAACGTCTATCACCCGCTCGTTGGATAATATATGCACAGAATGAAATGGTAATGACCTATAATTGTAAAGAAGATATTTCAAAAACAACTATATCTGGGACCTATCTGTTAACAATTGACCCTAACTGTGAAATGCTACTTGGTGACCTTCATCTAATATATTTTCGCCATTTAATGGAAAGTTATGCATATAAGGTCACACCTGTTATAAAGTTACCTGAGATTAACCAAAACTATTCTACAATTTCCTCCCCAATTGACATTAAAGGAATAAACCTGGATGATGTGAAATATTTCTCAGCAGCTCTAAAGACAAAAAGTGTTAGTGAAAGTGAAAGTGAAAATGAGACAATTATAAAAATCAATAGTGTCAGTGTCGGTACCTTAGTTTTATATTTAATATTAATTATTATAATAATAATTTTGATTGTTAATAGATTTAAAACTAAAATTTTTACTTTCAATCGAAACCCTCAGAATCCAAAATCTTCCGATGGTTTCGAACTTAAGGAGGGAGGAGTTATGTTGGCTCATGGCATGAGAACGGTACAGGTAAATGCTTAATCGGCATTCTAAGTATGGTAACGCGAATCCTCTCAAGCCATGGGAAACATTCTTATGTATTTTTAATATTAATTTTTCTTGGGATAGTTTTTAATCGACAAGAGCATGCGCTTCTGCTTGGTCGTTTCAGTATTTTAAGTCTTTAGTAATTAATTATATAAGAACATGAAATTCTGTTCAATACATAATTAAAATAAATTCAAATTAAAGTTTTATTACTTTTTAAAAAGCCCACTCGCGCTCCCGTAAACTTGTCTACCTACTTATATGTAACTGAAAAAATATTTTTATAAACATAATTTACATATTAAATTCCAAGTTGTTTTCTAGAAAAATATGTATAAAATTAAGTTTATTTACTGACAAATAAACGTTTTAAGACACAACTGTGAAGTATCAATTGAATAACATAAGGTTTTGTTTCGTTTGGGAAAATTAATTCCTGACAAATTTTTACAAGTCCAAAGACCTTAGGTAGATTTCTGTGACATATCACACATTAATATAGGCATTTTCGAAAAACTCGAAGACTACCTAATGAATTTCAACAATGTTGGGGATGATTGATCGGGCTCGTGAAAACCTACCATCTGGTATGAGTGACGTCTGGGTGGGGGCTAATTGCGCGTTTATACGCTGAGAAATCTCAAAAATGGTAAAAATCAGTGTTTCGCGCTAAAATCGCTTGAACCCTTAAAATAAGGCAAGAATGTATATGCACATATGCCGAGCCAACTCATATCTAAGTAACAAAACAAAAATGAACAAAATCTATCGAATATAACTTATTTAAGTTTAAATGAAAAAATATTTTTATAAACATAATTTACGTATTAAAATCCAAGTTGATTTCTAGAAAAGTATGTATAAAATTAAGTTTATTTACTGACAAATAAAGGTTTTAAGACACAACTGTGAAGTATCAATTGAATAACATAAGGTTTTGTTTCGTTTGGGAAAATTAATTCCTGACAAATTTTTACAAGTCCAAAGACCTTAGGTAGATTTCTGTGACATATCACACATTAATATAGGCATTTTCGAAAAACTCGAAGACTACCTAATGAATTTCAACAATGTTGGGGATGATTGATCGGGCTCGTGAAAACCTACCATCTGGTATGAGTGACGTCTGGGTGGGGGCTAATTGCGCGTTTATACTCTGAGAAATCTCAAAAATGGTAAAAATCAGTGTTTCGCGCTAAAATCGCTTGAACCTTAAAAATAAGGCAAGAATGTATATGCACATATGCCGAGCCAACTCATATCTAAGTAACAAAACAAAAATGAACAAAATCCATCGAATATAACTTATTTAAGTTTAAATGAAAATATATTTTTATAAACATAATTTACGTATTAAAATCCAAGTTGATTTCTAGAAAAGTATGTATAAATTAAGTTTATTTACTGACAAATAAACGTTTCAAGACACAACTGTGAAGTATCAATTGAATAACATAAGGTTTTGTTTCGTTTAGGAAAATTAATTCATGACAATTTTTTACAAGTCCAAAGACCTTAGGTAGATTTCTGTGACATATCACACATTAATGTAGGCATTTTCGAAAAACTCGAAGACTACCTAATGAATTTCAACAATGTTGGGGATGATTGATCGGGCTCGTGAAAACCTACCATCTGGTATGAGTGACGTCTGGGTGGGGGCTTAATTGCGCGTTTATACGCTGAGAAATCTCAAAAATGGTAAAAATCAGTGTTTCGCGCTAAAATCGCTTGAACCTTAAAAATATGACAAAATGTACATACACATATGCCGAGCTAACTCATATCTAAGTAACAAAACAAATATGAACAAAATCTATCGAATAAAACTTACTTAAGTTTAAATGAAAAAATATTTTTATAAACATAATTTACGTATTAAATTCCAAGTTGTTTTCTAGAAAAATATGTATAAAATTAAGTTTATTTACTGACAAATAAACGTTTTAAGACACAACTGTGAAGTATCAATTGAATAACATAAGGTTTTGTTTCGTTTGGGAAAATTAATTCCTGACAAATTTTTACAAGTCCAAAGACCTTAGGTAGATTTCTGTGACATATCACACATTAATATAGGCATTTTCGAAAACTCGAAGACTACCTAATGAATTTCAACAATGTTGGGGATGATTGATCGGGCTCGTGAAAACCTACCATCTGGTATGAGTGACGTCTGGGTGGGGGCTAATTGCGCGTTTATACTCTGAGAAATCTCAAAAATGGTAAAAATCAGTGTTTCGCGCTAAAATCGCTTGAACCTTAAAATAAGGCAAGAATGTATATGCACATATGCCGAGCCAACTCATATCTAAGTAACAAAACAAAAATGAACAAAATCCATCGAATATAACTTATTTAAGTTTAAATGAAAAAATATTTTTATAAACATAATTTACGTATTAAAATCCAAGTTGATTTCTAGAAAAGTATGTATAAAATTAAGTTTATTTACTGACAAATAAACGTTTCAAGACACAACTGTGAAGTATCAATTGAATAACATAAGGTTTTGTTTCGTTTGGGAAAATTAATTCCTGACAAATTTTTACAAGTCCAAAGACCTTAGGTAGATTTCTGTGACATATCACACATTAATATAGGCATTTTCGAAAAACTCGAAGACTACCTAATGAATTTCAACAATGTTGGGGATGATTGATCGGGCTCGTGAAAACCTACCATCTGGTATGAGTGACGTCTGGGTGGGGGCTAATTGCGCGTTTATACGCTGAGAAATCTCAAAAATGGTAAAAATCAGTGTTTCGCGCTAAAATCGCTTGAACCTTAAAAATATGACAAAAATGTACATACACATATGCCGAGCTAACTCATATCTAAGTAACAAAACAAAAATGAACAAAATCTATCGAATATAACTTACTTAAGTTTAAATGAAAAAATATTTTTATAAACATAATTTACATATTAAAATCCAAGTTGATTTCTAGAAAAGTATGTATAAAATTAAGTTTATTTACTGACAAATAAACGTTTTAAGACACAACTGTGAAGTATCAATTGAATAACATAAGGTTTTGTTTCGTTTGGGAAAATTAATTCCTGACAAATTTTTACAAGTCCAAAGACCTTAGGTAGATTTCTGTGACATATCACACATTAATATAGGCATTTTCGAAAAACTCGAAGACTACCTAATGAATTTCAACAATGTTGGGGATGATTGATCGGGCTCGTGAAAACCTACCATCTGGTATGAGTGACGTCTGGGTGGGGGCTAATTGCGCGTTTATACTCTGAGAAATCTCAAAAATGGTAAAAATCAGTGTTTCGCGCTAAAATCGCTTGAACCTTAAAAATAAGGCAAGAATGTATATGCACATATGCCGAGCCAACTCATATCTAAGTAACAAAACAAATATGAACAAAATCCTATCGAATAAAACTTATTTAAGTTTAAATGAAAAATATTTTTATAAACATAATTTACATATTAAAATCCAAGTTGTTTTCTAGAAAAATATGTATAAAATTAAGTTTATTTACTGACAAATAAACGTTTTAAGACACAACTGTGAAGTATCAATTGAATAACATAAGGTTTTGTTTCGTTTGGGAAAATTAATTCCTGACAAATTTTTACAAGTCCAAGGACCTTAGGTAGATTTCTGTGACATATCACACATTAATATAGGCATTTTCGAAAAACTCGAAGACTACCTAATGAATTTCAACAATGTTGGGGATGATTGATCGGGCTCGTGAAAACCTACCATCTGGTATGAGTGACGTCTGGGTGGGGGCTAATTGCGCGTTTATACGCTGAGAAATCTCAAAAATGGTAAAAATCAGTGTTTCGCGCTAAAATCGCTTGAACCTTAAAATAAGGCAAGAATGTATATGCACATATGCCGAGCCAACTCATATCTAAGTAACAAAACAAAAATGAACAAAATCCATCGAATATAACTTATTTAAGTTTAAATGAAAAAATATTTTTATAAACATAATTTACATATTAAATCCAAGTTGATTTCTAGAAAAGTATGTATAAAATTAAGTTTATTTACTGACAAATAAACGTTTCAAGACACAACTGTGAAGTATCAATTGAATAACATAAGGTTTTGTTTCGTTTGGGAAAGTTAATTCCTGACAAATTTTTACAAGTCCAAAGACCTTAGGTAGATTTCTGTGGACATATCACACATTAATATAGGCATTTTCGAAAAACTCGAAGACTACCTAATGAATTTCAACAATGTTGGGGATGATTGATCGGGCTCGTGAAAACCTACCATCTGGTATGAGTGACGTCTGGGTGGGGGCTAATTGCGCGTTTATACGCTGAGAAATCTCAAAAATGGTAAAAATCAGTGTTTCGCGCTAAAATCGCTTGAACCTTAAAAATAAGGCAAGAATGTATATGCACATATGCCGAGCCAACTCATATCTAAGTAACAAAACAAAAATGAACAAAATCCATCGAATATAACTTATTTAAGTTTAAATGAAAATATATTTTTATAAACATAATTTACGTATTAAAATCCAAGTTGATTTCTAGAATAGTAGTGTATAAATTTAAGTTTATTTACTGACAAATAAACGTTTCAAGACACAACTGTGAAGTATCAATTGAATAACATAAGGTTTTGTTTCGTTTGGGAAAATTAATTCCTGACAAATTTTTACAAGTCCAAAGACCTTAGGTAGATTTCTGTGACATATCACACATTAATATAGGCATTTTCGAAAAACTCGAAGACTACCTAATGAATTTCAACAATGTTGGGGATGATTGATCGGGCTCGTGAAAACCTACCATCTGGTATGAGTGACGTCTGGGTGGGGGCTAATTGCGCGTTTATACGCTGAGAAATCTCAAAAATGGTAAAAATCAGTGTTTCGCGCTAAAATCGCTTGAACCTTAAAATAAGGCAAGAATGTATATGCACATATGCCGAGCCAACTCATATCTAAGTAACAAAACAAAAATGAACAAAATCCATCGAATATAACTTATTTAAGTTTAAATGAAAAAATATTTTTATAAACATAATTTACATATTAAATCCAAGTTGATTTCTAGAAAAGTATGTATAAAATTAAGTTTATTTACTGACAAATAAACGTTTCAAGACACAACTGTGAAGTATCAATTGAATAACATAAGGTTTTGTTTCGTTTGGGAAAATTAATTCCTGACAAATTTTTACAAGTCCAAAGACCTTAGGTAGATTTCTGTGGACATATCACACATTAATATAGGCATTTTCGAAAAACTCGAAGACTACCTAATGAATTTCAACAATGTTGGGGATGATTGATCGGGCTCGTGAAAACCTACCATCTGGTATGAGTGACGTCTGGGTGGGGGCTTAATTGCGCGTTTATACTCTGAGAAATCTCAAAAATGGTAAAAATCAGTGTTTCGCGCTAAAATCGCTTGAACCTTAAAAATAAGACAAAAATGTACATACACATATGCCGAGCTAACTCATATCTAAGTAACAAAACAAAAATGAACAAAATCTATCGAATAAAACTTACTTAAGTTTAAATGAAAAAATATTTTTATAAACATAATTTACATATTAAAATCCAAGTTGATTTCTAGAAAAGTATGTATAAAATTAAGTTTATTTACTGACAAATAAACGTTTCAAGACACAACTGTGAAGTATCAATTGAATAACATAAGGTTTTGTTTCGTTTGGGAAAATTAATTCCTGACAAATTTTTACAAGTCCAAAGATCTTAGGTAGATTTCTGTGACATATCACACATTAATATAGGCATTTTCGAAAAACTCGAAGACTACCTAATGAATTTCAACAATGTTGGGGATGATTGATCGGGCTCGTGAAAACCTACCATCTGGTATGAGTGACGTCTGGGTGGGGGCTAATTGCGCGTTTATACGCTGAGAAATCTCAAAAATGGTAAAAATCAGTGTTTCGCGCTAAAATCGCTTGAACCCTTAAAAATAAGGCAAGAATGTATATGCACATATGCCGAGCCAACTCATATCTAAGTAACAAAACAAAAATGAACAAAATCCATCGAATATAACTTATTTAAGTTTAAATGAAAAAATATTTTTATAAACATAATTTACATATTAAAATCCAAGTTGATTTCTAGAAAAGTATGTATAAAATTAAGTTTATTTACTGACAAATAAACGTTTCAAGACACAACTGTGAAGTATCAATTGAATAACATAAGGTTTTGTTTCGTTTGGGAAAATTAATTCCTGACAAATTTTTACAAGTCCAAAGACCTTAGGTAGATTTCTGTGACATATCACACATTAATATAGGCATTTTCGAAAAACTCGAAGACTACCTAATGAATTTCAACAATGTTGGGGATGATTGAACGGGCTCGTGAAAACCTACCATCTGGTATGAGTGACGTCTGGGTGGGGGCTTATTGCGCGTTTATACGCTGAGAAATCTCAAAAATGGTAAAAATCAGTGTTTCGCGCTAAAATCGCTTGAACCTTAAAAATATGACAAGAATGTACATACACATATGCCGAGCTAACTCATATCTAAGTAACAAAACAAAAATGAACAAAATCTATCGAATAAAACTTACTTAAGTTAAAATGAAAAATATTTTTATAAACATAATTTACATATTAAAATCCAAGTTGATTTCTAGAAAAGTATGTATAAAATTAAGTTTATTTACTGACAAATAAACGTTTCAAGACACAACTGTGAAGTATCAATTGAATAACATAAGGTTTTGTTTCGTTTGGGAAAATTAATTCCTGACAATTTTTTACAAGTCCAAAGACCTTAGGTAGATTTCTGTGACATATCACACATTAATATAGGCATTTTCGAAAAACTCGAAGACTACCTAATGAATTTCAACAATGTTGGGGATGATTGATCGGGCTCGTGAAAACCTACCATCTGGTATGAGTGACGTCTGGGTGGGGGCTTATTGCGCGTTTATACGCTGAGAAATCTCAAAAATGGTAAAAATCAGTGTTTCGCGCTAAAATCGCTTGAACCTTAAAAATATGACAAAAATGTACATACACATATGCCGAGCTAACTCATATCTAAGTAACAAAACAAAAATGAACAAAATCTATCGAATAAAACTTACTTAAGTTTAAATGAAAAAATATTTTTATAAACATAATTTACATATTAAAATCCAAGTTGATTTCTAGAAAAGTACTGTATAAAATTAAGTTTATTTACTGACAAATAAACGTTTCAAGACACAACTGTGAAGTATCAATTGAATAACATAAGGTTTTGTTTCGTTTGGGAAAATTAATTCCTGACAAATTTTTACAAGTCCAAAGATCTTAGGTAGATTTTTGTGACATATCACACATTAATATAGGCATTTTCGAAAAACTCGAAGACTACCTAATGAATTTCAACAATGTTGGGGATGATTGATCGGGCTCGTGAAAACCTACCATCTGGTATGAGTGACGTCTGGGTGGGGGCTAATTGCGCGTTTATACGCTGAGAAATCTCAAAAATGGTAAAAATCAGTGTTTCGCGCTAAAATCGCTTGAACCTTAAAAATAAGGCAAGAATGTATATGCACATATGCCGAGCCAACTCATATCTAAGTAACAAAACAAAAATGAACAAAATCCATCAAATAAAACTTACTTAAGTTTAAATGAAAAAATATTTTTATAAACATAATTTACATATTAAAATCCAAGTTGTTTTCTAGAAAAATATGTATAAAATTAAGTTTATTTACTGACAAATAAACGTTTTAAGACACAACTGTGAAGTATCAATTGAATAACATAAGGTTTTGTTTCGTTTGGGAAAATTAATTCCTGACAAATTTTTACAAGTCCAAAGACCTTAGGTAGATTTCTGTGGCATATCACACATTAATATAGGCATTTTCGAAAAACTCGAAGACTACCTAATGAATTTCAACAATGTTGGGGATGATTGATCGGGCTCGTGAAAACCTACCATCTGGTATGAGTGACGTCTGGGTGGGGGCTAATTGCGCGTTTATACGCTGAGAAATCTCAAAAATGGTAAAAATCAGTGTTTCGCGCTAAAATCGCTTGAACCTTAAAAATAAGGCAAGAATGTATATGCACATATGCCGAGCCAACTCATATCTAAGTAACAAAACAAAAATGAACAAAATCCATCGAATATAACTTATTTAAGTTTAAATGAAAAAATATTTTTATAAACATAATTTACATATTAAATCCAAGTTGATTTCTAGAAAAGTATGTATAAAATTAAGTTTATTTACTGACAAATAAACGTTTCAAGACACAACTGTGAAGTATCAATTGAATAACATAAGGTTTTGTTTCGTTTGGGAAAGTTAATTCCTGACAAATTTTTACAAGTCCAAAGACCTTAGGTAGATTTCTGTGGCATATCACACATTAATATAGGCATTTTCGAAAAACTCGAAGACTACCTAATGAATTTCAACAATGTTGGGGATGATTGATCGGGCTCGTGAAAACCTACCATCTGGTATGAGTGACGTCTGGGTGGGGGCTAACTGCGCGTTTATACGCTGAGAAATCTCAAAAATGGTAAAAATCAGTGTTTCGCGCTAAAATCGCTTGAACCTTAAAAATAAGGCAAGAATGTATATGCACATATGCCGAGCCAACTCATATCTAAGTAACAAAACAAAATGAACAAAATCCATCGAATATAACTTATTTAAGTTTAAATGAAAATATATTATTATAAACATAATTTACGTATTAAAATCCAAGTTGATTTCTAGAATAGTATGTATAAATTAAGTTTATTTACTGACAAATAAACGTTTCAAGACACAACTGTGAAGTATCAATTGAATAACATAAGGTTTTGTTTCGTTTGGGAAAATTAATTCCTGACAAATTTTTACAAGTCCAAAGACCTTAGGTAGATTTCTGTGACATATCACACATTAATATAGGCATTTTCGAAAAACTCGA